>CAMPDV010001198.1:0-124478 GCA_946699065.1 Loxodes magnus
AAAACTGAAATTCTATCTTCTTTTCTTACTTTACTTCTTCACTTTTCAAAATACTCACTACTTCTCAAAGCATACTCCTTAAAACTGAAATTCTATCTTCTTTTCTTACTTTACTTCTTCACTTTTCTAATATACTTAATACTTCTCAAAGCATACTCCTTAAAACTGAAATTCTATCTTCTTTTCTTACTTTACTTCTTCACTTTTCAATATACTCACTACTTCTCAAAGCATACTCCTTAAAACTGAAATTCTATCTTCTTTTCTTACTTTACTTCTTCACTTTTCAATATACTCACTACTTCTCAAAGCATACTCCTAAAACTGAAATTCTATCTTCTTTTCTTACTTTACTTCTTCACTTTTCAAAATACTCATTACTTCTCAAAGCATACTCCTTAAAACTGAAATTCTATCTTCTTTTCTTACTTTACTTCTTCACTTTTCAATAAACTCACTACTTCTCAAAGCATACTCCTTAAAACAGAAATTCTATCTTCTTTTCTTACTTTACTTTTTCACTTTTCAAAATACTTAGTACTTCTCAAAGCATACTCCTTAAAACTGAAATTCTATCTTCTTTTCTTACTTTACTTCTTCACTTTTCTAAATACTCACTACTTCTCAAAGCATACTCCTTAAAACTGAAATTCTATCTTCTTTTCTTACTTTACTTCTTCACTTTTCATTACTTTTTATGCCATAATCCTTAGAACTTAAATTCTATCTTATTTTCTTACTTTACTTCTTCACTTTTCAAAATACTTATTTCTTTTATCTCAAAGCATACTCCTTAAAACTTAAATTCTATCTTCTTATCTTATTTTACTTCATTACTTATTTAATATCTCAATCATCTTATTTTTGCAACACTACATTTTTTTTTCTTTATTTCTTAGTTATTCAATCTTTTTTTATACTTGTTTTTTAATATTAACTTTCATATTTTTAATAAAAATGATTTTTTTTTTGTTTTGCTTTTCTTCATTTTGCGAAAAATAATATTTTTTACTTTTCTTATAAACCATTTTTAAACTTAATGATTTTCGGACTGCAACTTCTTGCTGTTTACGATCCCAACACTTCCTTCATTGAATATCGCGGATATCCAGTTTCATCGAAAAGCAGTTGTCAGTGAGCTCCATCGCTATTGGCAACCATGCTTTAAGCCCCTACCAGGAATGGATAATCAAGTGGAAGGCGTTCCCTTGCAAAGGTTGAATTTGACTATGGACTTTCTCTGCGACAGGAAAGGAACTTGTTCCTAGCCATAAAACCAGAAAGTATGATTCAGAAGGTCAATCTCTGCTCCCACCATCTTTTTAATTATAATTTCTTACTTTTCTTAGTATATTTTTATTTTTTTTATTTTATCATTATTTTTGAAATATTTCTTCTTAGTAGATTATTTTTGCTTTTTTTGTATGTCAAGATCTTTTTTCTTCTTTTATTAACTCTAAAAATCAAAATATTTCATTACCCAAAAACCAAAAAAATTATCACAACCCAATTCAAAAAAAAATTAGCACAACCCAAAATCAAAACATTTCGAAACCAAAATCAAAAATTATATCCTTCATCTTTTTAATCCCATTTTTTCTCAAAACCCTTTTATATTTTGAAACTTTTTTTTTAAAATTTGTTCCTTTCTGACCTTTATCTATCCCGATTAGTCCCAGTTTGTTCCGTCCGAAAAAAGTCTTGCAGTGTAAAAAGCTGAGCAAAAAAACAAAATTAAATTTTTCACGATTTAATGCTTTAAATACTCTTATTCGCCTTTCATTTAGCTCTAAAAATTAAAAAAATACCAAAACCCAATTCTTAAAATTTTTATCGTGCACCAAAGTCGAAAATTTTCGAATAAAAAAAAACAAAAACTTGCAAAACCAAAACTTAAATCTTCAAAACCAAAATACAAAATCAAAAGTTTTCAAATCCAAAATCGAAAATTTTCAAAGCCAATATCAAAATTTTCAAAAAATAAAATCGAAATTTTTCAAAACCAAAATCAAAAAAATTCAAAACCAATATCAAAAAAATTCAAAACCAAAACCAAAACCAAAATCAAAATCAAAAAAATTCAAAACCAATATCAAAAAAAAAACTAAAATCAAAAATTTTAGTCACAAATTTTTTTATTCCCATTTTTTTTCAAAACCCTTTTGTACTTTAAAACTTTTTCTTAAAAAATTTTATTCCTTTCTGACCCTCTACCAATCCCGAAATCCCCCAACTTGTTCCGTCCCAACTCAGCCCTATAGTGTAAAACGCTGAGCAAAAAAAGGCTTTCGCACTTTTTGCCATTTTCAGGGCTTCTAGCTCATGAAATTTTAATCTGCTATCATTCAAATATAGTATTCTACATTTTTCCTATCGGAAAATTACATTTTGCAACTTAAAAATAATAACACACGTAATTAAATTTTATAACAAATTAAAAAAAAAACTTCGCGCTATCACGTAACTCAAACAAAATTCTAAGACTATAATATAAAATTAAAAAATTTTTAGCTCTAGCACATAACTCAAAAATTTTCCTAACACTTGAAAATTTAAATTATTTAGCTTAGTACATACTTCAAAAATTTTCCTAACGCCGGAAAAATTTAAATATCTTTACTCTAGTACATACTTCAAAAATTTTTTCTGACTCCGAAAAATTTAAAATTTTTAGCTCTGGTACGTACTTCGAAAAATTTTCTAACACTAGAAAAATTTAAGCTTTATTAACTCTGGTACATACCTCAAAAATTTTTCCTAACACTTAAAAATTTAACCCTTTTTTAGCTCTAGTACATAACTCAAAAAAATTTTTAAACACTAAAAAAAATTTAAACTTTCTCTAACACTTGATTTTAAAATTAAATTGAAAAAATAATAATAAAAATAACTAAGATCAGAAAAAAGACTTAGGAAAAATTAAGAACTTTAAAATTTTAAACTTTAGTTGTAATAATAATATTAAGAAGAACATAATTAATTAGCGTACAGACTTAACAATTTTAATATTCTTTAAATGTAAAATTAAATAGTTTAAATTCATAAAGATCACTTGATGTATCTCTACTTGTCCTCCACACTCATTATAGTATTAGCCATTACGCAGTTCTAAAATCTTAATCCATAGTCAGCATATACTTTGTTCCAGTCAATCTACTAAATGTGGTGCGTTAAATTTGGACTTACCTGTTATTAGTTAGTTGGTTATTCTCCATTCAATATCCTTCCTATGTTCCATCTTCTAATGTTGTAATCACTTGATTAGTTATTTCAACGAGCTCCATTACTTGATACCAACCAATTGTTGTCCCTAGATAATGATAAACTACCCACTGTGTCTGTATGACCCAAAATTGTACAGATACACTATCCAGTATTGATATTTCAGATTCTTATTGTCTTGTCATGTGATCCTGATAAAATAAGCTTATTGTCCATTGAAAAAATAACTGATTCCACATATGAAGTATGTCCCGAAAAGATCCTTATACATTATTATGTCTTAGAGTTCCATAGTCTCACCGTATAATCATAACTTCCCGATACGATGAACTCTGAATCACTGGATATAGCCACAGATAATACAGAATCTGTGTGACCACTCATGGTCTTACAGGTACCTGTCTTGACGTCCCATAGTCTCACCGTATAATCATCACTTCCCGATACGATGAACTCTGAATCACTGGATATAGCCACAGATAATACAGAATCTGTGTGACCACTCATGGTCTTACAGGTACCTGTCTTGACGTCCCATAGTCTCACCGTATTATCATCACTTCCCGATACGATGAACTCTGAATCACTGGATATAGCCACAGATAATACAGAATCTGTGTGACCACTCATGGTCTTACAGGTACCTGTCTTGACGTCCCATAGTCTCACCGTATTATCATAACTTCCCGATACGATGAACTCTGAATCACTGGATATAGTCACAGATAATACAGAATCTGTGTGACCACTCATGGTCTTACAGGTACCTGTCTTGACGTCCCATAGTCTCACCGTTTCATCATAACTTCCCGATACGATGAACTCGTTTTTTGGTGAGATGGCTACGGAAGTGACTGAGTTTGTATGTCCAGTGTATATGTGAGGGTGTTCCGAAGTTATGGATGAGAGGTTGACGTTGGAGAGGTCGCAGTTGATAAACTTGGTATTGCGGAAGTTGGCGGTAGTTAGGTTGGAGTTTGAGAAATTGCAGGAGGTGAAGGTAGTATCAGAGATGTCCGAGTTAATAAAGTCAGTATTTGAGTAGTTTTAATTCGTGAATTAAAAGTTCATGAAATTCAATAAAGTTACACCGTTTGAAGCTACTTATGATACTCCTTGTTGAGATCTACACAACTAGATTATCTAATATAACTTGTCATGAATTTATTAGTCAGCTACTTATGGTAATTATAATAGGATTTATATTTAGTTAATCAAACCTGGCTTGTTTAACGGATTGTTTTTCAAATTTTATATATTGAAATTTTCTTCTTTTATCTAGTTTAGGAACTTATTTAAATTCTCGAACGTTAAGTTTGAGAAATCAGATATTACATACTTGATCAAGTTTTATTACTCTTAACATACTTAAATTACTTTGCTTTCATTCTTAAACTCATTTTTAAGATTCACTAATCTTTATTCTATTACTTAGACTAACTCTCTGTTTTAAACTATTTATTTTTCTTTTTATGATAGAACTAACTTAACTAAAGAATCTTTAACTTGAATTTATTATTATTGCTATTATTAATCTATTACTTACTCTTAATTTTGGTTTTGATTATTTTAAGATTCTTATTTAATTTAACGATCATTATTTTTTGCACTTATCTAACCTTATTATTAAACAACATGTTTTGATACTTAAAAACATCCTCTTATCACCTTGAATTGCTTGAAATACTTTTCTACTAACTAGTCTGCCTTATTTAACGTTAAGTACTAACCATTGTCATTTTCTCTTAAATATGTAAATAGATTGAACATACATACATAGATATTATTTCTTAATGTTTAAATGTCCATTTGTTGGTTCTACTCTCTCTTAAAATTTTCTATCTCTCTCAATATTTGTTAAAATTATTCTTGAACTTAACCATTTTATCCTTAACTTTATTGTTACTAGCTCGTCGCTAAGGCCTATTACTATTACACTTGATTTGTGGCTTGAAGAGTAGCTAAACAATTCAATAAATTCTTTATTTCACTGTTACTTAGAGAAAGTGAATTGATTAAAGTCTTAAATACTTACTGAACCGATAACGACTAGATATGTTTTATAAGTTGATCGCTGTCGTATATTATCTTTTTTATCATATGAAATTGATTCTATTTCTAATCATATTAGTACTATAACCACTTAAACTACTCATTAATTTGCACTTGATCAATTATCTCTTCTTATTGCTGCTATACTTCTTAATGAACATGCTCTTAAACTTGATACCCTTGTAACTCTTCAGGATTTATGTCATAGACTTAACGATGTACTTTGCATTTGATTTCTTAAGTAAATTAATAAATTGTTTTAAGACAATTTAAACATGATATACAACCACATGGTAATTGCTTAGACACTCGCTTGTCTTAATCAAATTGCTCTTTACAATTTGGACATTGATTGCTATCCATTTATAAAGATAAAAAAAATTTAGTATATAGAAACTAATTATATTGAAATAAAAATTGAAAAATTATTATTATTATTTAAAAAAAAGATTTAACGTAAAAAAATTAAAAATTTTAAAATAGAATTTTAAATATTAATAAGATACTCGAAATATTTTAGTATTATGAATTTAAAAAAAATTAAAAATTAAAACTTAAAGAAATATATAAAACTAAAATGTAAATAATTAAAAGTCAAATTCTAAAATATAATATAAGAATATTCTAAAAATATTATAATTAAGAAAAAAAAATAAAGAAATATGATATCATAAAAAAAAATTCCAATATATAATTATAATATTTTAATGACTTAAGTACAAAGAGATGATAAAAAAGATGGCGGAATGGAACAAAGACTTTCTCGACTAAAAGGCTTCTCGTAGCTCCTTAGATCAATCTTTCCAGCTCTAACGAACTCCAACGAAGACAAAAAAGAAATAATATTGTAAAATCTCAGAAGAAAAATAATATCCATCCAAGATTTCAAAAAAAAAGATTCACCTTTGAACAATTTATGAACTTAGATTAAAAGTCTCTTGTTTAAATCATTTTTGATTACATTGATAAGGTAGAGAACCTCGAACATTACGTCATGAGTTTACATTAAGACTTATTAGATCATGTTGAGGACGAGAGACCGCATAATGAATTTGTGACCAAAGAGGACATTAAAAACAGATATTAAGAAATAGAATGCGATATAGTAAGAATTGATGAATAAATGGGAACAGATTTCTTAAAGTATGAAAACGCACTTTAATAAATAACGGAATTAAAAAAAGAGACTAGGAAAATTAGAGTAATAAGACCTAAAAAAAATAATGATTCAATGGTAATAGAAGAATAACCTATGACGACAGAAAAAATTTTCAAGAAAAAATGTTATATATGCGGCAGTTTATTCCACTTATGATAAAAAGTGTAGGAGGAATTGGTAAATAAATAAAAAAATTTGGAAAGAACTTACAAATTTTTATCCTTCCCCGGATGGTTAGCTTTGAAGAAAAAAGATAACTCCAAGACCATTCGGAAAGCTCGGAAGTGAACTTGGGTGGAGACACCGGCGAGTCCGAGACCCTGTAAAAGGTAATGCAGGAAGTTATGGACCTATTAAGGAAACATTCCATTATCCATAAAATTTTTAATTTAATTTAAGTACAAAGAGATAAAAAAAGAAAGAAAAATAAATAAAAATTATTATATATTGCGAATCACCTCTTTATCACTCAGCACTTTCGTAATTAATATTTAAAATTAAGAAAAATGTTTACATGTTTCTTGTTATAATTTTATTAATCCAATGAGATATGTCACCTTCAATAAATGGGAAATATTCTTAATAAAGATTATTCTCGACTCTTAACTTAGATGTACTTGTCTTCTTAAATAAAAAAATTTAGAAAAAAATAATTATTAAGTTGTAGTATGACCGTAAGTAAAACGTTTTTACATCTTGTGAGAATTCTTAAGAAAGTTAGGGTTATCTCTTCCTAACTTGTCCACTGTTTTTTGTGGTGACAATTTATTGTGAGAGATTACTTGTTATGCAGTATACACTACACCAAATGTTCATTGATTATCCTGACAACTGACGACATTCATTTTTTTAATATAAATATTATTATGGAAATTTAACAAATTATAACTATCAACAAAAACATATTAAAAATAAATTAATATATGAAAATAATATTTGTATATATATTCGATGAGAAATGATTAAAAAAAATATATAAATTAAACAAAAAATGTTTTATAAAATCACAAAAAAAATTTATAAAACTTATATATTATAAGAATAAGAATGAAAATACTATATTTATAACCACGTCATCTTTTAAAAAAAAAATTCTTATTAAACTTAACAATAACTTCCCAGTGAACCAGAAAAAAATGAAATGCTTCTTAAATATTCGAAACTTTAATATCAGAGACTAAGCTTAAAACATAAAAAATAACCAAATGTCACAAAAAGTCGAAGTAATTACAACTGAAAAAAAAAGTATAAATAAAAACAGATAGTTTAATTCATGTTTAACCTAAATTAAGAATTTATAAAGACTAATAACTGACTAAATTAAATAAAATCGAGATATTAACTATTAAAATTTAAATAGGGTGGAAAGCCCTTTCCTTCGGATGTTGCTTGGAGGTCCAGCAAGGCAAATAAAAAATAAGCGCAGACGGAGGATAAATCGGAGAAAGAGAAATCAATGACAAGAGAAAGACGATGTAACAAGCTGAAGAACTCTGAATGCCAGGAGGAAACTTTCTTCATTATAGGTCGGGGAAGTGTACCCGTAATTGCATATTGCATTCCTATGCTTTGGAAGGAAAAACTACAGGGACGTACTGCAGGAAGAGAAAACAAGGACAGAGAGACATTAATTTTTTTTTCAACATTAAATAAAATTAATTTAAAGAGCTTCGCATCAACGAGAGTGCTACGCGCTCTATAATCCAATTTATTTATTTAAATAAATAAATTAAAAAAATAACAATAAAACTTTACTTCCATTAAAGAAAATTAAATGCTTTTTGAAGTACTTCATAAGATCAAACCAACAACACTTAAAGCATGCAAACAAATCAGATAGAAATTAATATAAGACCACAAAAAAATAAAAAATAAGCAAAAATTATAAACTCAAATGGCTACAATAGAGAAAAAACAGAAAAAATGATGATTGAAAAAGGAAATTATCAGAAATCTTAAAAGAAAAAGAAATAAACAATAAAAAATTAAATCTGTTTTAGATGATAAAAGGCATATAAATCGACAACATAAGAAAGCTATAAATGAAACGAAAAAAAATCGAAGTTTAAAAGTAATTAAAAAATAAGTGTAGAAATGAACAAGCGATTAAGATCAAAAAATAAAAAAAAAACTATAATTGCTGAAGAAAGAGTTTATGAATGAATGAATTAATTAACCAATCAATTAATTTATGTGGTTTCATCATAAATTAAGAGAAAATCAAAAGTAAGGGTATTCTTGGAAATTATCTTATCAGACCAGAATCTTCTAAATTTTCTTCCATTTATTCTAATTTTTCTTCCAATAGATTCATTATATCCTAATCTGAATAGTTAGATTCAATCTCCATCATTAGGTCTTTTTAAAACAGTAGAATTCTATTTCTATCAATTACTTTTCCAACTCTTTCATTTGTCTTTAGATAGTTAAGCTATCTGTTAGTCTTTTCTGAGGGTATCGCAAGTTCCTTTCCACATTTTCTTAGAATTGTTATAAAGTTGCTAAATAATATTTTTATTTTTGTCCTCTTGATAAATGATTATAAATTCAAATATGCTCGTTGGATCCTGCTCTATAGTCTTTACCGTTTTTTTCTAATAAGGAAGAATTTTTTAAATATAACCCCATTTTATTTTCTTTTATATATCTTGCAGAAAATTTTTAATGTGACAATCTATTTCTTTTCTTTTGATTACTTGTAGAGTTCGTATCAGATTTTCGAATTTGTAATTTCCTCACACTATTTCTTCAAGCCTGAGTTTAAGAAGGCTTATTTTTATTAGTTATTACTGATATTTACGTTCTCAAGATTTTCTATTAACTATTCTCTTTCTTCTTTGTATTATCTGCAATCTTCTATTATACGGATCTCATCTTCCTTTCTATAATTGCAGAATTAGCATGCTTCACTCTCTATTAGATTTTTTTCTTTCATTGCCTATGCTGCTCCATTACATTTGGCCCGTTGCCTAAATAAGTATCATATTTCCTGTTTTCTGTGTTTGTTGAATCTTGGATAGTTTGGTATTCCTTGTATGAATTGTTCAATTAATTCAGTCTAATTTTTTGCAGGTGATCATATTCTACATTCGTGTAATGGAATTTACATCATTATGGAACTTTATCGCTTTTTATCATTAATTTTCCATCTATTCCTTTTCATTTTTCTTGTATTTTTATTTCGTCATTGAGCTGTAGTGCCTCCATTACCTTCCTTGAGTTATGTTTCAAATATATACTTATTCCTCTTTGTTAATTGACATATTCATCCATCCAATGTTGATTCTTAGTTTAGGAGTAATTTTCTTCTGAACATTAACATACGTTAACACATATAGTATTGTAGTTTAAGAAAATGCAGTTCATTATTCTCCAGGATTTCGTTTTATGCGCAAAAAGGTCCATCTATTACAGCTCTTAATGATCTAAGCTGCATGATTTCCAATTTATTAATTAATTAATTTAAATATAATATTTTCAATATTTAAGAATAGTGAGACATAGTTGCAATAGATATCGCTTAGACTATAAATATTAAAAATATGTTGAAAGATAAAAGTTTGCAAATGCCAATCAAGTTTCTTCTTGCTCTTTCACTATCATATATTTTTATTTATTTTCTTGATTAAATTTTTCTTTTTTTCCCTCTAGAAGCTCTTCTAACAACTCATCTTGTAGTTTAAACATTTCAAGACGCTTTTTGAGTAATTTGAAATTAAAATTTTTGATTAATTTGTCTATTTTAGGAATTTGATTTTTTGGAAGATGTTTGCTTATATAGTTTTAGTCATAAAGAATTAGTTTCTTTTTGTCTTTTTCTTTAAGAGTTTTATGACTTTCGAATTCCTCAATAATATCTGCATAGTATTAGCATTCAAAAATATGATCAGTTTCATCAAAGTCTTAGCCACATAAACAAATAATGCTATATCTAACGTTAATGTAGAGATTACTGAGTTCTTATTGAAAATTAAAAGAAAAATTTCTTAGTCTATAGATGGAAATAGTCTCTCTAATATAGTGTTTATTATATTTAGTGTAAGTATTTTCAGGAAATACACTTTAATTATTTTCTAGTTAGTCTATAATTATTTTTGCTATTGGCATAAGTGTATTTCTAGAGAGACATTCCATTAAGAATTTATGTTTTATTTTTTATTCCGTGAGTTTATAAAAATCCATATTATTCTAAACATGTGACATGTCAAAATTATACAATACGATATATTTCTTTATATGTTTCTAGTATGGTAAATTAAATTTAGTGCATTTTTCTAATAAAAAAGCAGTGTCTAAGTTAGGATTTTCTTTACTGTATTATATTAATTTTTAATAAAAGTGCATTAAATTTGGAGTTACCTTATGTGTAAAAGGAAGCCAGCTTAGATCAATAAAGCATAAATCATTGAATGTGAATTCTTAAGATCTAAACACCTATCTTGAAATAAACCTTTACATTTTGCTATCTTGCTTTTTATTCCTTTAATTCCAGAAATAGTAGCTCACGGAGTAATATCACTTCCATATTAAACTTTAGGCAAAATAAAAGTTCTATAAAGAATTTTGAAGCTGAGAGGGGATACTAAAACATATTTAGAAAGTATTACAGTAACTTTTTAAATAGCTACTCTGTGTTTGATAGCTACTGCTGTACAATGTAATTTTTAATTTTATTTTATTCCTAACTAATATCCTAAATAGTTAACTTCATCTTTTTAAGCAATTGAAATTCCATTGAACTTTAGAGTAATAGAAGGTTATCTTTTTTTTCATTTATTTTTTTTCAGAATTCTATTACTTCACATTTATCTACATTAATTGTAAGTTTTACTCAATCAAAAACTGTAGATGTAGCTTATAATACTTTTTAGGCATTTTTCTAGGAAGAGGACAATTGGATTAAGTCGTCAGCAAAGGCTCGTACTACGAAAGTTTTAGATAAGATTTGAAATCCTGATTTCTTCTGATTATCTTCTAAATATCTTATAGCAATATAATAGTATAAAATTGTAAGTACAGGTGCATGACTACTTCCTTATAATACTTCATTGTTATATTTAGTTGTTCTTGTAAGATATCCATAAATTATAAACTTCGCATCAACATTATCATAAAAAGATTCTAGTGCCAATATTAGGTCCAAAGGTAACCTAAGTCTTCTAAGATGGCCAAAAAGTAATTTTCTAGATATGCTATCAAATATTTTTTCTCCATCTATTAAAGTAGCAATTAATTACTTTTTATGAGATCATCTACGATGCAAGTCTATAATTTACCAAATTGTTCAAATTTGCTAAATAGTGGAGCGTTTACGAATAAATCCAAATTAAGCTGGATGCAAAATGTTTCGTTCATAAATATAATGTTAAATTCTTTATGTTAGTGCTTTATCATAAATTTTAAGTAGACAGTTCAATAAAGCGATAGGTCGTCAATTACATAATTAATTTTGTTTCCCTTTTTGAAAATCGGAAGAATGTTTATTTTTTTAATTGCATTAGGTATTTTAAATGTTCTAAGCATGTTATTAATGAAACTTGTAATAATTTAATGCAAATCTTAACCTCCATATTTAATAAGCTCAGCTTTTAGACCTTCATTAACTGTAGCTTTATTATTTGCAGGCTAAAATATAATTTTTTTAATTTCAAATCACGTAAAAAGAGGTATATTTTATAAATGACTTATCTCCTAATTTAAGATAAAAGATTTATTTCTAAATATTCCATCTATTTTTTTATTTTAAAAGTTAAAATCTATCTTACTTATTTTAGAATGTTTATCAAAAACGTTAGTTTCCCAATTTTCAGATTGCTGTTATTAGTTAAAGTTAAAATTCATCTAATTACGAATTTTAAAGTTTATATGATTCTTAGCTTGTTTAAACATTATTTAAGCATTATTTTTTAGATCTTTATGTTTTTCCTTAGCTTTTTATTTTTTTCTTTTCCAAAATTTGAGAAGATAATGCTTAAAAGATTAAATTTTAAGCTAGTAAAATTTAGTAACTTCTTAATTATGACGTCCATACAAAGCTAATGGGTTCTAATATGCAATATTATCCTTTTTGTTTGAACAAAAAACGTAGCAAAGTAACTTGGCGATTGATAATAGTTTTTTCTTTGATTTTAAGATCCAAGCACAATCTAAGCATCATAACTAATAAGATCGCAGATGAATAGATACTAATTGTCAACATCTTTTTAATCAAGTTACTAGAATTTAAAAAATTATCCAAAAATAGTTTAATAAAAGTTTCTCGTGTTAAGATTCTATAATTTAAAAATTTTAAAGAGTAATCGTTATTGTTAATCTTATTCACTTCTTTTTAAATTATAATTAAATGTATCACTTAGTAGAAAATTATCAATAAAACAACCCGAATTTTGGCTAAATTTATAGTCAACGAAATCATGAGAATTAAATGTTAAGTTGCCAATAAGTAGTCAATACATCAGCAATAATATTTCGCTCTATAAAAAAAAGCGATGGACTCATTATCATAAAAATCTATTAATTCATTTGCTTCTATAAAGTATTGTATTTTTAAGTATAAATCTTGATAAGTGATGAATTATTACCAAAGTAAGGAAGTAAAGCATTAAAGTCGCCGAAAGTATATCAGGGTTCTGTTCGAATTTTATTTTTTTTAATCAAGGAATTCATATAGTATGTCATTATAAAATTTGATTTTTGATTTGTAGGCAAATAACAAAACGCCACTTCAAAATTTCAAACTCTCACGCTTAAAAATAGTTCAGATAGACTTGAAAAATTCAATTATTTCCCACAAAATAAAAGTTGTCTTTTACAAATGACACACTATACTCATAATGCCAAATGTACCTTTATTGACAACCCTCTATCTCAACGTCTAATCATCACTTCCCGATACGATGAACTCTGAATCACTGGATATAGTCACAGCATTTACAGATCTAGTGTGACCACTCATGGTCTTACAGGTACCTGTCTTGACGTCCCATAGTCTCACCGTCTTATCTTAACTTCCCGATACGATGAACTCTGAATCACTGGATATAGTCACAGCATTTGCAGATCTAGTGTGACCACTCATGGTCTTACAGGTACCTGTCTTGACGTCCCATAGTCTCACCGTATTATCATCACTTCCCGATACGATGAACTCTGAATCACTGGATATAGTCACAGCATTTACAGATCTAGTGTGACCACTCATGGTCTTACAGGTACCTGTCTTGACTTCCCATAGTCTCACCGTATTATCATCACTTCCCGATACAATGAACTCTGAATCACTGGATATAGCCACAGATCATACATAATGTGTGTGAACACTCATTGTCTTACAGGTACCTGTCTTGACGTCCCATAGTCTCGCCGTATAATCATGACTGCCCGATACGATGAACTCTGAATCACTGGATATAGCCACAGATAATACAGAATCTGTGTGACCACTCATGGTCTTACAGGTACCTGTCTTGACGTCCCATAGTCTCACCGTTTCATCATAACTTCCCGATACGATGAACTCTGAATCACTGGATATAGCCACAAATAATACAACACTAGTGTGACCACTCATGGTCTTACAGGTACCTGTCTTGACGTCCCATAGTCTCACCGTATAATCTCCACTTCCCGATACGATGAACTCTGAATCACTGGATATAGCCACAGATAATACAGAATCTGTGTGACCACTCATGGTCTTACAGGTACCTGTCTTGACGTCCCATAGTCTCACCGTCTGATCATCACTTCCCGATACGATGAACTCTGAATCACTGGATATAGCCACAGATCATACATAATGTGTGTGACCACTCATGGTCTTACAGGTACCTGTCTTGACGTCCCATAGTCTCACCGTATAATCTCCACTTCCCGATACGATGAACTCTGAATCACTGGATATAGCCACAGATAATACAGAATCTGTGTGACCACTCATGGTCTTACAGGTACCTGTCTTGACGTCCCATAGTCTCACCGTATTATCATCACTTCCCGATACAATGAACTCTGAATCACTGGATATAGCCACAGATCATACATAATGTGTGTGAACACTCATTGTCTTACAGGTACCTGTCTTGACGTCCCATAGTCTCGCCGTATAATCATGACTGCCCGATACGATGAACTCTGAATCACTGGATATAGCCACAGATAATACAGAATCTGTGTGACCACTCATGGTCTTACAGGTACCTGTCTTGACGTCCCATAGTCTCACCGTTTCATCATAACTTCCCGATACGATGAACTCTGAATCACTGGATATAGCCACAGATCATACATAATGTGTGTGACCACTCATGGTCTTACAGGTACCTGTCTTGACGTCCCATAGTCTCACCGTATAATCTCCACTTCCCGATACGATGAACTCTGAATCACTGGATATAGCCACAGATAATACAGAATCTGTGTGACCACTCATGGTCTTACAGGTACCTGTCTTGACGTCCCATAGTCTCACCGTCTTATCATCACTTCCCGATACGATGAACTCTGAATCACTGGATATAGCCACAAATAATACAACACTAGTGTGACCACTCATGGTCTTACAGGTACCTGTCTTGACGTCCCATAGTCTCACCGTATAATCTCCACTTCCCGATACGATGAACTCTGAATCACTGGATATAGCCACAGATAATACAGAATCTGTGTGACCACTCATGGTCTTACAGGTACCTGTCTTGACGTCCCATAGTCTCACCGTCTGATCATCACTTCCCGATACGATGAACTCTGAATCACTGGATATAGCCACAGATCATACATAATGTGTGTGACCACTCATGGTCTTACAGGTACCTGTCTTGACGTCCCATAGTCTCACCGTCTGATCATCACTTCCCGATACAATGAACTCTGAATCACTGGATATAGTCACAGATAATACAGAATCTGTGTGACCACTCATGGTCTTACAGGTACCTGTCTTGACGTCCCATAGTCTCACCGTCTGATCATAACTTCCCGATACGATGAACTCTGAATCACTGGATATAGTCACAGCATTTACAGATCTAGTGTGACCACTCATGGTCTTACAGGTACCTGTCTTGACGTCCCATAGTCTCACCGTATTATCTACACTGCCCGATACGATGAACTCTGAATCACTGGATATAGTCACAGATAATACAGAATCTGTGTGACCACTCATGGTCTTACAGGTACCTTTCTTGACGTCCCATAGTCTCACCGTATTATCTACACTGCCCGATACGATGAACTCTGAATCACTGGATATAGCCACAGATAATACAGAATCTGTGTGACCACTCATGGTCTTACAGGTACCTGTCTTGACGTCCCATAGTCTCGCCGTATAATCATGACTGCCCGATACGATGAACTCTGAATCACTGGATATAGCCACAGCATTTACAGATCTAGTGTGACCACTCATGGTCTTACAGGTACCTGTCTTGACTTCCCATAGTCTCACCGTCTGATCATCACTTCCCGATACGATGAACTCTGAATCACTGGATATAGCCACAGATAATACAGAATCTGTGTGACCACTCATGGTCTTACAGGTACCTGTCTTGACGTCTCATAGTCTCACTGTATAATCATCACTTCCCGATACGATGAACTCTGAATCACTGGATATAGCCACAGATAATACAACACTAGTGTGACCACTCATGGTCTTACAGGTACCTGTCTTGACGTCCCATAGTCTCACCGTATTATCTACACTGCCCGATACGATGAACTCTGAATCACTGGATATAGTCACAGATAATACAGAATCTGTGTGACCACTCATGGTCTTACAGGTACCTTTCTTGACGTCCCATAGTCTCGCCGTATAATCATGACTGCCCGATACGATGAACTCTGAATCACTGGATATAGCCACAGCATTTACAGATCTAGTGTGACCACTCATGGTCTTACAGGTACCTGTCTTGACTTCCCATAGTCTCACCGTCTGATCATCACTTCCCGATACGATGAACTCTGAATCACTGGATATAGCCACAGATAATACAGAATCTGTGTGACCACTCATGGTCTTACAGGTACCTTTCTTGACGTCCCATAGTCTCACCGTATTATCTACACTGCCCGATACGATGAACTCTGAATCACTGGATATAGTCACAGCATTTACAGATCTAGTGTGACCACTCATGGTCTTACAGGTACCTGTCTTGACGTCCCATAGTCTCACCGTATTATCTACACTGCCCGATACGATGAACTCTGAATCACTGGATATAGTCACAGATAATACAGAATCTGTGTGACCACTCATGGTCTTACAGGTACCTTTCTTGACGTCCCATAGTCTCACCGTATTATCTACACTGCCCGATACGATGAACTCTGAATCACTGGATATAGCCACAAATAATACAACACTAGTGTGACCACTCATGGTCTTACAGGTACCTGTCTTGACGTCCCATAGTCTCACCGTATAATCATCACTTCCCGATACGATGAACTCTGAATCACTGGATATAGTCACAGCATTTACAGATCTAGTGTGACCACTCATGGTCTTACAGGTACCTGTCTTGACGTCCCATAGTCTCACCGTATAATCTCCACTTCCCGATACGATGAACTCTGAATCACTGGATATAGCCACAGATAATACAGAATCTGTGTGACCACTCATGGTCTTACAGGTACCTGTCTTGACGTCCCATAGTCTCACCGTATAATCTCCACTTCCCGATACGATGAACTCTGAATCACTGGATATAGCCACAGATAATACAACACTAGTGTGACCACTCATGGTCTTACAGGTACCTGTCTTGACGTCCCATAGTCTCACCGTCTGATCATCACTTCCCGATACGATGAACTCTGAATCACTGGATATAGCCACAGATAATACAACACTAGTGTGACCACTCATGGTCTTACAGGTACCTGTCTTGACGTCCCATAGTCTCACCGTCTTATCTTAACTTCCCGATACGATGAACTCTGAATCACTGGATATAGTCACAGCATTTACAGATCTAGTGTGACCACTCATGGTCTTACAGGTACCTGTCTTGACGTCCCATAGTCTCACCGTATTATCATCACTTCCCGATACGATGAACTCTGAATCATTGGAAATAGCCACAGCATATACAGAACTAGTGTGACCACTCATGGTCTTACAGGTACCTGTCTTGACGTCCCATAGTCTCACCGTTTCATCATAACTTCCCGATACGATGAACTCTGAATCACTGGATATAGTCACAGATAATACAGAATCTGTGTGACCACTCATGGTCTTACAGGTACCTGTCTTGACGTCCCATAGTCTCACCGTTTCATCATAACTTCCCGATACGATGAACTCTGAATCACTGGATATAGCCACAAATAATACAACACTAGTGTGACCACTCATGGTCTTACAGGTACCTGTCTTGACGTCCCATAGTCTCACCGTTTCATCATAACTTCCCGATACGATGAACTCTGAATCACTGGATATAGCCACAGATAATACAGAATCTGTGTGACCACTCATGGTCTTACAGGTACCTGTCTTGACGTCCCATAGTCTCACAGTTTCATCATAACTTCCCGATACGATGAACTCTGAATCACTGGATATAGCCACAGATAATACAGAATCTGTGTGACCACTCATGGTCTTACAGGTACCTGTCTTGACGTCCCAAAGTCTCACCGTATTATCATCACTTCCCGATACGATGAACTCTGAATCACTGGATATAGTCACAGCATTTACAGATCTAGTGTGACCACTCATGGTCTTACAGGTACCTGTCTTGACGTCCCATAGTCTCACCGTATAATCATAACTTCCCGATACGATGAACTCTGAATCACTGGATATAGTCACAGATAATACAGAATCTGTGTGACCACTCATGGTCTTACAGGTACCTGTCTTGACGTCCCATAGTCTCACCGTCTGATCATCACTTCCCGATACGATGAACTCTGAATCACTGGATATAGCCACAGATCATACATAATGTGTGTGACCACTCATGGTCTTACAGGTACCTGTCTTGACGTCCCATAGTCTCACCGTCTGATCATCACTTCCCGATACAATGAACTCTGAATCACTGAATATAGCCACTGATCATACATAATGTGTGTGACCACTCATGGTCTTACAGGTACCTGTCTTGACGTCCCATAGTCTCACCGTCTGATCATAACTTCCCGATACGATGAACTCTGAATCACTGGATATAGCCACAGATAATACAACACTAGTGTGACCACTCATGGTCTTACAGGTACCTGTCTTGACGTCCCATAGTCTCACCGTCTTATCTTAACTTCCCGATACGATGAACTCTGAATCACTGGATATAGTCACAGCATTTACAGATCTAGTGTGACCACTCATGGTCTTACAGGTACCTGTCTTGACGTCCCATAGTCTCACCGTTTCATCATAACTTCCCGATACGATGAACTCTGAATCACTGGATATAGTCACAGATAATACAGAATCTGTGTGACCACTCATGGTCTTACAGGTACCTGTCTTGACTTCCCATAGTCTCACCGTCTTATCATCACTTCCCGATACGATGAACTCTGAATCACTGGATATAGTCACAGCATTTACAGAATCTGTGTGACCACTCATGGTCTTACAGGTACCTTTCTTGACGTCTCATAGTCTCACCGTATTATCATCACTTCCCGATACGATGAACTCTGAATCACTGGATATAGTCACAGCATTTACAGATCTCGTGTGACCACTCATGGTCTTACAGGTACCTGTCTTGACGTCCCATAGTCTCACCGTCTTATCATCACTTCCCGATACGATGAACTCTGAATCACTGGATATAGTCACAGATAATACAGAATCTGTGTGACCACTCATGGTCTTACAGGTACCTGTCTTGACGTCCCATAGTCTCACCGTCTTATCATCACTTCCCGATACGATGAACTCTGAATCACTGGATATAGTCACAGCATTTACAGATCTAGTGTGACCACTCATGGTCTTACAGGTACCTGTCTTGACGTCCCATAGTCTCACCGTATAATCATCACTTCCCGATACGATGAACTCTGAATCACTGGATATAGCCACAGATAATACAGAATCTGTGTGACCACTCATGGTCTTACAGGTACCTGTCTTGACGTCCCATAGTCTCACCGTCTGATCATCACTTCCCGATACAATGAACTCTGAATCACTGGATATAGCCACAGATCATACATAATGTGTGTGACCACTCATGGTCTTACAGGTACCTGTCTTGACGTCCCATAGTCTCACCGTCTGATCATCACTTCCCGATACGATGAACTCTGAATCACTGGATATAGCCACAGATCATACATAATGTGTGTGACCACTCATGGTCTTACAGGTACCTGTCTTGACGTCCCATAGTCTCACCGTCTGATCATCACTTCCCGATACAATGAACTCTGAATCACTGAATATAGCCACTGATCTTACATAACTAGTGTGACCACTCATGGAATTATAGGTACCTGTCTTGACTTCCCATAGTCTCACCGTATTATTATAACTTCCGAATACGATGAACTCTGAATCACTGGATATAGCCACAGATAATACAGAATCTGTGTGACCACTCATGGTCTTACAGGTACCTGTCTTGACGTCCCATAGTCTCACAGTTTCATCATAACTTCCCGATACGATGAACTCTGAATCACTGGATATAGCCACAGATAATACAGAATCTGTGTGACCACTCATGGTCTTACAGGTACCTGTCTTGACGTCCCATAGTCTCACCGTTTCATCATAACTTCCCGATACGATGAACTCTGAATCACTGGATATAGCCACAAATAATACAACACTAGTGTGACCACTCATGGTCTTACAGGTACCTGTCTTGACGTCCCATAGTCTCACCGTATAATCATCACTTCCCGATACGATGAACTCTGAATCACTGGATATAGTCACAGATAATACAGATCTAGTGTGACCACTCATGGTCTTACAGGTACCTGTCTTGACGTCCCATAGTCTCACCGTATAATCATCACTTCCCGATACGATGAACTCTGAATCACTGGATATAGTCACAGATAATACAGAATCTGTGTGACCACTCATGGTCTTACAGGTACCTGTCTTGACGTCCCAAAGTCTCACCGTATTATCATCACTTCCCGATACGATGAACTCTGAATCACTGGATATAGTCACAGCATTTACAGATCTAGTGTGACAACTCATGGTCTTACAGGTACCTGTCTTGACGTCCCATAGTCTCACCGTATAATCATAACTTCCCGATACGATGAACTCTGAATCACTGGATATAGCCACAGATAATACAGAATCTGTGTGACCACTCATGGTCTTACAGGTACCTGTCTTGACGTCCCATAGTCTCACCGTCTGATCATCACTTCCCGATACAATGAACTCTGAATCACTGGATATAGCCACAGATCATACATAATGTGTGTGACCACTCATGGTCTTACAGGTACCTGTCTTGACGTCCCATAGTCTCACCGTCTTATCATCACTTCCCGATACGATGAACTCTGAATCACTGGATATAGTCACAGCATTTACAGATCTAGTGTGACCACTCATGGTCTTACAGGTACCTGTCTTGACGTCCCATAGTCTCACCGTATTATCTACACTGCCCGATACGATGAACTCTGAATCACTGGATATAGTCACAGCATTTACAGATCTAGTGTGACCACTCATGGTCTTACAGGTACCTGTCTTGACGTCCCATAGTCTCACCGTATTATCTACACTGCCCGATACGATGAACTCTGAATCACTGGATATAGTCACAGATAATACAGAATCTGTGTGACCACTCATGGTCTTACAGGTACCTTTCTTGACGTCCCATAGTCTCACCGTATTATCTACACTGCCCGATACGATGAACTCTGAATCACTGGATATAGTCACAGATAATACAGAATCTGTGTGACCACTCATGGTCTTACAGGTACCTGTCTTGACGTCCCATAGTCTCACCGTATTATCATCACTTCCCGATACGATGAACTCTGAATCACTGGATATAGTCACAGCATTTACAGATCTAGTGTGACCACTCATGGTCTTACAGGTACCTGTCTTGACGTCCCATAGTCTCACCGTATAATCATCACTTCCCGATACGATGAACTCTGAATCACTGGATATAGTCACAGATAATACAGATCTAGTGTGACCACTCATGGTCTTACAGGTACCTGTCTTGACGTCCCATAGTCTCACCGTATAATCATCACTTCCCGATACGATGAACTCTGAATCACTGGATATAGTCACAGATAATACAGAATCTGTGTGACCACTCATGGTCTTACAGGTACCTGTCTTGACGTCCCAAAGTCTCACCGTATTATCATAACTTCCCGATACGATGAACTCTGAATCACTGGATATAGTCACAGATAATACAGAATCTGTGTGACCACTCATGGTCTTACAGGTACCTGTCTTGACGTCCCATAGTCTCACCGTTTCATCATAACTTCCCGATACGATGAACTCTGAATCACTGGATATAGCCACAGATAATACAGAATCTGTGTGACCACTCATGGTCTTACAGGTACCTGTCTTGACGTCCCATAGTCTCACCGTCTGATCATCACTTCCCGATACAATGAACTCTGAATCACTGGATATAGCCACAGATCATACATAATGTGTGTGACCACTCATGGTCTTACAGGTACCTGTCTTGACGTCCCATAGTCTCACCGTCTGATCATCACTTCCCGATACAATGAACTCTGAATCACTGGATATAGCCACAGATCATACATAATGTGTGTGACCACTCATGGTCTTACAGGTACCTGTCTTGACGTCCCATAGTCTCACAGTTTCATCATAACTTCCCGATACGATGAACTCTGAATCACTGGATATAGCCACAGATAATACAGAATCTGTGTGACCACTCATGGTCTTACAGGTACCTGTCTTGACGTCCCATAGTCTCACCGTTTCATCATAACTTCCCGATACGATGAACTCTGAATCACTGGATATAGCCACAAATAATACAACACTAGTGTGACCACTCATGGTCTTACAGGTACCTGTCTTGACGTCCCATAGTCTCACCGTATAATCATCACTTCCCGATACGATGAACTCTGAATCACTGGATATAGTCACAGATAATACAGATCTAGTGTGACCACTCATGGTCTTACAGGTACCTGTCTTGACGTCCCATAGTCTCACCGTATAATCATCACTTCCCGATACGATGAACTCTGAATCACTGGATATAGTCACAGATAATACAGAATCTGTGTGACCACTCATGGTCTTACAGGTACCTGTCTTGACGTCCCAAAGTCTCACCGTATTATCATCACTTCCCGATACGATGAACTCTGAATCACTGGATATAGTCACAGCATTTACAGATCTAGTGTGACCACTCATGGTCTTACAGGTACCTGTCTTGACGTCCCATAGTCTCACCGTATAATCATAACTTCCCGATACGATGAACTCTGAATCACTGGATATAGTCACAGATAATACAGAATCTGTGTGACCACTCATGGTCTTACAGGTACCTGTCTTGACGTCCCATAGTCTCACCGTTTCATCATAACTTCCCGATACGATGAACTCTGAATCACTGGATATAGCCACAGATAATACAGAATCTGTGTGACCACTCATGGTCTTACAGGTACCTGTCTTGACGTCCCATAGTCTCACCGTCTGATCATCACTTCCCGATACAATGAACTCTGAATCACTGGATATAGCCACAGATCATACATAATGTGTGTGACCACTCATGGTCTTACAGGTACCTGTCTTGACGTCCCATAGTCTCACCGTCTTATCATCACTTCCCGATACGATGAACTCTGAATCACTGGATATAGTCACAGCATTTACAGATCTAGTGTGACCACTCATGGTCTTACAGGTACCTGTCTTGACGTCCCATAGTCTCACCGTATTATCTACACTGCCCGATACGATGAACTCTGAATCACTGGATATAGTCACAGCATTTACAGATCTAGTGTGACCACTCATGGTCTTACAGGTACCTGTCTTGACGTCCCATAGTCTCACCGTATTATCTACACTGCCCGATACGATGAACTCTGAATCACTGGATATAGTCACAGATAATACAGAATCTGTGTGACCACTCATGGTCTTACAGGTACCTTTCTTGACGTCCCATAGTCTCACCGTATTATCTACACTGCCCGATACGATGAACTCTGAATCACTGGATATAGCCACAGATAATACAGAATCTGTGTGACCACTCATGGTCTTACAGGTACCTGTCTTGACGTCCCATAGTCTCGCCGTATAATCATGACTGCCCGATACGATGAACTCTGAATCACTGGATATAGCCACAGCATTTACAGATCTAGTGTGACCACTCATGGTCTTACAGGTACCTGTCTTGACTTCCCATAGTCTCACCGTCTGATCATCACTTCCCGATACGATGAACTCTGAATCACTGGATATAGCCACAGATAATACAGAATCTGTGTGACCACTCATGGTCTTACAGGTACCTGTCTTGACGTCTCATAGTCTCACTGTATAATCATCACTTCCCGATACGATGAACTCTGAATCACTGGATATAGCCACAAATAATACAGAATCTGTGTGACCACTCATGGTCTTACAGGTACCTTTCTTGACGTCCCATAGTCTCACCGTTTCATCATAACTTCCCGATACGATGAACTCTGAATCACTGGATATAGCCACAGCATTTACAGATCTAGTGTGACCACTCATGGTCTTACAGGTACCTGTCTTGACTTCCCATAGTCTCACCGTCTGATCATCACTTCCCGATACGATGAACTCTGAATCACTGGATATAGCCACAGATAATACAGAATCTGTGTGACCACTCATGGTCTTACAGGTACCTGTCTTGACGTCTCATAGTCTCACTGTATAATCATCACTTCCCGATACGATGAACTCTGAATCACTGGATATAGCCACAAATAATACAGAATCTGTGTGACCACTCATGGTCTTACAGGTACCTTTCTTGACGTCCCATAGTCTCACCGTTTCATCATAACTTCCCGATACGATGAACTCTGAATCACTGGATATAGCCACAGATAATACAGAATCTGTGTGACCACTCATGGTCTTACAGGTACCTGTCTTGACGTCCCATAGTCTCACAGTTTCATCATAACTTCCCGATACGATGAACTCTGAATCACTGGATATAGCCACAAATAATACAACACTAGTGTGACCACTCATGGTCTTACAGGTACCTGTCTTGACGTCCCATAGTCTCACCGTATAATCATCACTTCCCGATACGATGAACTCTGAATCACTGGATATAGTCACAGATAATACAGATCTAGTGTGACCACTCATGGTCTTACAGGTACCTGTCTTGACGTCCCATAGTCTCACCGTATAATCATCACTTCCCGATACGATGAACTCTGAATCACTGGATATAGTCACAGATAATACAGAATCTGTGTGACCACTCATGGTCTTACAGGTACCTGTCTTGACGTCCCAAAGTCTCACCGTATTATCATCACTTCCCGATACGATGAACTCTGAATCACTGGATATAGTCACAGCATTTACAGATCTAGTGTGACCACTCATGGTCTTACAGGTACCTGTCTTGACGTCCCATAGTCTCACCGTTTCATCATAACTTCCCGATACGATGAACTCTGAATCACTGGATATAGTCACAGATAATACAGAATCTGTGTGACCACTCATGGTCTTACAGGTACCTGTCTTGACGTCCCATAGTCTCACCGTTTCATCATAACTTCCCGATACGATGAACTCTGAATCACTGGATATAGCCACAGATAATACAGAATCTGTGTGACCACTCATGGTCTTACAGGTACCTGTCTTGACGTCCCATAGTCTCACCGTCTGATCATCACTTCCCGATACAATGAACTCTGAATCACTGGATATAGCCACAGATCATACATAATGTGTGTGACCACTCATGGTCTTACAGGTACCTGTCTTGACGTCCCATAGTCTCACCGTCTTATCATCACTTCCCGATACGATGAACTCTGAATCACTGGATATAGTCACAGCATTTACAGATCTAGTGTGACCACTCATGGTCTTACAGGTACCTGTCTTGACGTCCCATAGTCTCACCGTATTATCTACACTGCCCGATACGATGAACTCTGAATCACTGGATATAGTCACAGCATTTACAGATCTAGTGTGACCACTCATGGTCTTACAGGTACCTGTCTTGACGTCCCATAGTCTCACCGTATTATCTACACTGCCCGATACGATGAACTCTGAATCACTGGATATAGTCACAGATAATACAGAATCTGTGTGACCACTCATGGTCTTACAGGTACCTTTCTTGACGTCCCATAGTCTCACCGTATTATCTACACTGCCCGATACGATGAACTCTGAATCACTGGATATAGCCACAGATAATACAGAATCTGTGTGACCACTCATGGTCTTACAGGTACCTGTCTTGACGTCCCATAGTCTCGCCGTATAATCATGACTGCCCGATACGATGAACTCTGAATCACTGGATATAGCCACAGCATTTACAGATCTAGTGTGACCACTCATGGAATTATAGGTACCTGTCTTGACTTCCCATAGTCTCACCGTCTGATCATCACTTCCCGATACGATGAACTCTGAATCACTGGATATAGCCACAGATAATACAGAATCTGTGTGACCACTCATGGTCTTACAGGTACCTGTCTTGACGTCTCATAGTCTCACTGTATAATCATCACTTCCCGATACGATGAACTCTGAATCACTGGATATAGCCACAAATAATACAGAATCTGTGTGACCACTCATGGTCTTACAGGTACCTTTCTTGACGTCCCATAGTCTCACCGTTTCATCATAACTTCCCGATACGATGAACTCTGAATCACTGGATATAGCCACAGCATATACAACATTAGTGTGACCACTCATGGTCTTACAGGTACCTGTCTTGACTTCCCATAGTCTCACCGTCTTATCATAACTTCCCGATACGATGAACTCTGAATCACTGGATATAGCCACAGCAGATACAGATCTAGTGTGACCACTCATGGTCTTACAGGTACCTGTCTTGACGTCCCATAGTCTCACCGTCTAATCTCCACTTCCCGATACGATGAACTCTGAATCACTGGATATAGCCACAGCATTTACAGATCTAGTGTGACCACTCATGGTCTTACAGGTACCTGTCTTGACTTCCCATAGTCTCACCGTCTGATCATCACTTCCCGATACGATGAACTCTGAATCACTGGATATAGCCACAGATAATACAGAATCTGTGTGACCACTCATGGTCTTACAGGTACCTTTCTTGACGTCCCATAGTCTCACCGTTTCATCATAACTTCCCGATACGATGAACTCTGAATCACTGGATATAGCCACAGCATATACAACATTAGTGTGACCACTCATGGTCTTACAGGTACCTGTCTTGACTTCCCATAGTCTCACCGTCTTATCATAACTTCCCGATACGATGAACTCTGAATCACTGGATATAGCCACAGCAGATACAGATCTAGTGTGACCACTCATGGTCTTACAGGTACCTGTCTTGACTTCCCATAGTCTCACCGTCTGATCATCACTTCCCGATACGATGAACTCTGAATCACTGGATATAGCCACAGATAATACAGAATCTGTGTGACCACTCATGGTCTTACAGGTACCTGTCTTGACGTCTCATAGTCTCACTGTATAATCATCACTTCCCGATACGATGAACTCTGAATCACTGGATATAGCCACAAATAATACAGAATCTGTGTGACCACTCATGGTCTTACAGGTACCTTTCTTGACGTCCCATAGTCTCACCGTTTCATCATAACTTCCCGATACGATGAACTCTGAATCACTGGATATAGCCACAGCATATACAACATTAGTGTGACCACTCATGGTCTTACAGGTACCTGTCTTGACTTCCCATAGTCTCACCGTCTTATCATAACTTCCCGATACGATGAACTCTGAATCACTGGATATAGCCACAGCAGATACAGATCTAGTGTGACCACTCATGGTCTTACAGGTACCTGTCTTGACGTCCCATAGTCTCACCGTCTAATCTCCACTTCCCGATACGATGAACTCTGAATCACTGGATATAGCCACAGCAGATACAGATCTAGTGTGACCACTCATGGTCTTACAGGTACCTGTCTTGACGTCCCATAGTCTCGCCGTATAATCATGACTGCCCGATACGATGAACTCTGAATCACTGGATATAGCCACAGATAATACAGAATCTGTGTGACCACTCATGGTCTTACAGGTACCTGTCTTGACGTCCCATAGTCTCACCGTATAATCATCACTTCCCGATACGATTAACTCTGAATCACTGGATATAGTCACAGCATTTGCAGATCTAGTGTGACCACTCATGGTCTTACAGGTACCTGTCTTGACGTCCCATAGTCTCGCCGTATAATCATGACTGCCCGATACGATGAACTCTGAATCACTGGATATAGCCACAGATAATACAGAATCTGTGTGACCACTCATGGTCTTACAGGTACCTGTCTTGACGTCCCATAGTCTCGCCGTATAATCATGACTGCCCGATACGATGAACTCTGAATCACTGGATATAGCCACAGCATTTACAGATCTAGTGTGACCACTCATGGTCTTACAGGTACCTGTCTTGACGTCCCATAGTCTCACCGTCTTATCTTAACTTCCCGATACGATGAACTCTGAATCACTGGATATAGTCACAGCATTTACAGATCTCGTGTGACCACTCATGGTCTTACAGGTACCTGTCTTGACGTCCCATAGTCTCACCGTATTATCATCACTTCCCGATACGATGAACTCTGAATCACCGGATATAGTCACAGATAATACATAATGTGTGTGACCACTCATGGTCTTACAGGTACCTGTCTTGACGTCCCATAGTCTCACCGTCTTATCATCACTTCCCGATACGATGAACTCTGAATCACTGGATATAGTCACAGCATTTACAGATCTAGTGTGACCACTCATGGTCTTACAGGTACCTGTCTTGACGTCCCATAGTCTCACCGTATTATCATCACTTCCCGATACGATGAACTCTGAATCACTGGATATAGTCACAGCATTTACAGATCTCGTGTGACCACTCATGGTCTTACAGGTACCTGTCTTGACGTCCCATAGTCTCACCGTATTATCATCACTTCCCGATACGATGAACTCTGAATCACTGGATATAGTCACAGCATTTACAGATCTCGTGTGACCACTCATGGTCTTACAGGTACCTGTCTTGACGTCCCATAGTCTCAACGTATTATCATCACTGCCCGATACGATGAACTCTGAATCACTGGATATAGCCACAAATAATACAGAATCTGTGTGACCACTCATGGTCTTACAGGTACCTGTCTTGACGTCCCATAGTCTCACCGTCTTATCATCACTTCCCGATACGATGAACTCTGAATCACTGGATATAGCCACAGCATTTACAGATCTAGTGTGACCACTCATGGTCTTACAGGTACCTGTCTTGACGTCCCATAGTCTCACCGTCTTATCTTAACTTCCCGATACGATGAACTCTGAATCACTGGATATAGCCACAGATCATACATAATCTGTGTGACCACTCATGGTCTTACAGGTACCTGTCTTGACGTCCCATAGTCTCGCCGTATAATCATGACTGCCCGATACGATGAACTCTGAATCACTGGATATAGTCACAGATAATACAGAATCTGTGTGACCACTCATGGTCTTACAGGTACCTGTCTTGACGTCCCATAGTCTCACCGTCTTATCATCACTTCCCGATACGATGAACTCTGAATCACTGGATATAGTCACAGCATTTACAGATCTAGTGTGACCACTCATGGTCTTACAGGTACCTGTCTTGACGTCCCATAGTCTCACCGTATAATCTCCACTTCCCGATACGATGAACTCTTAATCACTGGATATAGCCACAGATAATACAACACTAGTGTGACCACTCATGGTCTTACAGGTACCTGTCTTGACGTCCCATAGTCTCACCGTATAATCATCACTTCCCGATACGATGAACTCTGAATCACTGGATATAGCCACAGATCATACATAACTAGTGTGACCACTCATGGTCTTACAGGTACCTGTCTTGACGTCCCATAGTCTCACCGTCTTATCATCACTTCCCGATACGATGAACTCTGAATCACTGGATATAGTCACAGCATTTACAGATCTCGTGTGACCACTCATGGTCTTACAGGTACCTGTCTTGACGTCCCATAGTCTCACCGTATTATCATCACTTCCCGATACGATGAACTCTGAATCACTGGATATAGTCACAGCATTTACAGATCTCGTGTGACCACTCATGGTCTTACAGGTACCTGTCTTGACGTCCCATAGTCTCAACGTATTATCATCACTGCCCGATACGATGAACTCTGAATCACTGGATATAGTCACAGATAATACAGAATCTGTGTGACCACTCATGGTCTTACAGGTACCTGTCTTGACGTCCCATAGTCTCACCGTCTTATCATCACTTCCCGATACGATGAACTCTGAATCACTGGATATAGTCACAGATAATACAGAATCTGTGTGACCACTCATGGTCTTACAGGTACCTGTCTTGACGTCCCATAGTCTCACCGTCTTATCATCACTTCCCGATACGATGAACTCTGAATCACTGGATATAGTCACAGATAATACAGAATCTGTGTGACCACTCATGGTCTTACAGGTACCTGTCTTGACGTCCCATAGTCTCACCGTCTTATCTTAACTTCCCGATACGATGAACTCTGAATCACTGGATATAGCCACAGATAATACATAATCTGTGTGACCACTCATGGTCTTACAGGTACCTGTCTTGACGTCCCATAGTCTCACCGTATAATCATCACTTCCCGATACGATGAACTCTGAATCACTGGATATAGCCACAGATCATACATCTAGTGTGACCACTCATGGTCTTACAGTACCTGTCTTGACGTCCCATAGTCTCACCGTATTATCTACACTGCCCGATACGATGAACTCTGAATCACTGGATATAGTCACAGCATTTACAGATCTCGTGTGACCACTCATGGTCTTACAGGTACCTGTCTTGACGTCCCATAGTCTCGCCGTATTATCTACACTGCCCGATACGATGAACTCTGAATCACTGGATATAGCCACAGCAGATACAGATCTAGTGTGACCACTCATGGTCTTACAGGTACCTGTCTTGACTTCCCATAGTCTCACCGTCTTATCATCACTTCCCGATACGATGAACTCTGAATCACTGGATATAGTCACAGCATTTACAGAATCTGTGTGACCACTCATGGTCTTACAGGTACCTTTCTTGACGTCTCATAGTCTCACCGTATTATCATCACTTCCCGATACGATGAACTCTGAATCACTGGATATAGTCACAGCATTTACAGATCTCGTGTGACCACTCATGGTCTTACAGGTACCTGTCTTGACGTCCCATAGTCTCACCGTCTTATCATCACTTCCCGATACGATGAACTCTGAATCACTGGATATAGTCACAGATAATACAGAATCTGTGTGACCACTCATGGTCTTACAGGTACCTGTCTTGACGTCCCATAGTCTCACCGTCTTATCATCACTTCCCGATACGATGAACTCTGAATCACTGGATATAGTCACAGCATTTACAGATCTAGTGTGACCACTCATGGTCTTACAGGTACCTGTCTTGACGTCCCATAGTCTCACCGTATAATCTCCACTTCCCGATACGATGAACTCTGAATCACTGGATATAGCCACAGATAATACAACACTAGTGTGACCACTCATGGTCTTACAGGTACCTGTCTTGACGTCCCATAGTCTCACCGTATAATCATGACTGCCCGATACGATGAACTCTGAATCACTGGATATAGCCACAGCAGATACAGATCTAGTGTGACCACTCATGGTCTTACAGGTACCTGTCTTGACGTCCCATAGTCTCACCGTCTTATCTTAACTTCCCGATACGATGAACTCTGAATCACTGGATATAGTCACAGCATTTACAGATCTAGTGTGACCACTCATGGTCTTACAGGTACCTGTCTTGACGTCCCATAGTCTCACCGTCTTATCATCACTTCCCGATACGATGAACTCTGAATCACTGGATATAGTCACAGCATTTACAGATCTAGTGTGACCACTCATGGTCTTACAGGTACCTGTCTTGACGTCCCATAGTCTCACCGTATAATCTCCACTTCCCGATACGATGAACTCTGAATCACTGGATATAGCCACAGATAATACAACACTAGTGTGACCACTCATGGTCTTACAGGTACCTGTCTTGACGTCCCATAGTCTCACCGTCTTATCATCACTTCCCGATACGATGAACTCTGAATCACTGGATATAGCCACAGATAATACAGAATCTGTGTGACCACTCATGGTCTTACAGGTACCTGTCTTGACGTCCCATAGTCTCGCCGTATTATCTACACTGCCCGATACGATGAACTCTGAATCACTGGATATAGTCACAGCATTTACAGATCTAGTGTGACCACTCATGGTCTTACAGGTACCTGTCTTGACGTCCCATAGTCTCACCGTATAATCTCCACTTCCCGATACGATGAACTCTTAATCACTGGATATAGCCACAGATAATACAACACTAGTGTGACCACTCATGGTCTTACAGGTACCTGTCTTGACGTCCCATAGTCTCACCGTATAATCATCACTTCCCGATACGATGAACTCTGAATCACTGGATATAGCCACAGATCATACATAACTAGTGTGCCCACTCATGGTCTTACAGGTACCTGTCTTGACGTCCCATAGTCTCACCGTCTTATCATCACTTCCCGATACGATGAACTCTGAATCACTGGATATAGTCACAGATAATACAGAATCTGTGTGACCACTCATGGTCTTACAGGTACCTGTCTTGACGTCCCATAGTCTCACCGTATTATCTACACTTCCCGATACGATGAACTCTGAATCACTGGATATAGTCACAGATAATACAGAATCTGTGTGACCACTCATGGTCTTACAGGTACCTGTCTTGACGTCCCATAGTCTCACCGTCTTATCATCACTTCCCGATACGATGAACTCTGAATCACTGGATATAGTCACAGCATTTACAGATCTAGTGTGACCACTCATGGTCTTACAGGTACCTGTCTTGACGTCCCATAGTCTCACCGTATAATCTCCACTTCCCGATACGATGAACTCTGAATCACTGGATATAGCCACAAATAATACAACACTAGTGTGACCACTCATGGTCTTACAGGTACCTGTCTTGACGTCCCATAGTCTCACCGTCTTATCATCACTTCCCGATACGATGAACTCTGAATCACTGGATATAGTCACAGATAATACAGAATCTGTGTGACCACTCATGGTCTTACAGGTACCTGTCTTGACGTCCCATAGTCTCACCGTATAATCATCACTGCCCGATACGATGAACTCTGAATCACTGGATATAGCCACAAATAATACAGAATCTGTGTGACCACTCATGGTCTTACAGGTACCTTTCTTGACGTCCCATAGTCTCACCGTCTTATCATCACTTCCCGATACGATGAACTCTGAATCACTGGATATAGCCACAGCATTTACAGATCTAGTGTGACCACTCATGGTCTTACAGGTACCTGTCTTGACGTCCCATAGTCTCACCGTATAATCATCACTTCCCGATACGATGAACTCTGAATCACTGGATATAGCCACAGATAATACAGAATCTGTGTGACCACTCATGGTCTTACAGGTACCTGTCTTGACGTCCCATAGTCTCACCGTATTATCTACACTGCCCGATACGATGAACTCTGAATCACTGGATATAGCCACAGCAGATACAGATCTAGTGTGACCACTCATGGTCTTACAGGTACCTGTCTTGACGTCCCATAGTCTCACCGTATAATCATCACTTCCCGATACGATGAACTCTGAATCACTGGATATAGCCACAGATAATACAGAATCTGTGTGACCACTCATGGTCTTACAGGTACCTGTCTTGACGTCCCATAGTCTCACCGTATTATCTACACTGCCCGATACGATGAACTCTGAATCACTGGATATAGCCACAGCATTTACAGATCTAGTGTGACCACTCATGGTCTTACAGGTACCTGTCTTGACGTCCCATAGTCTCACCGTATAATCATCACTTCCCGATACGATGAACTCTGAATCACTGGATATAGCCACAGATAATACAGAATCTGTGTGACCACTCATGGTCTTACAGGTACCTTTCTTGACGTCCCATAGTCTCACCGTCTTATCATCACTTCCCGATACGATGAACTCTGAATCACTGGATATAGCCACAGCAGATACAGATCTAGTGTGACCACTCATGGTCTTACAGGTACCTGTCTTGACGTCCCATAGTCTCACCGTCTTATCTTAACTTCCCGATACGATGAACTCTGAATCACTGGATATAGTCACAGCATTTACAGATCTAGTGTGACCACTCATGGTCTTACAGGTACCTGTCTTGACGTCCCATAGTCTCACCGTCTTATCATCACTTCCCGATACGATGAACTCTGAATCACTGGATATAGTCACAGCATTTACAGATCTAGTGTGACCACTCATGGTCTTACAGGTACCTGTCTTGACGTCCCATAGTCTCACCGTCTTATCTTAACTTCCCGATACGATGAACTCTGAATCACTGGATATAGCCACAGATAATACAACACTAGTGTGACCACTCATGGTCTTACAGGTACCTGTCTTGACGTCCCATAGTCTCACCGTCTTATCATCACTTCCCGATACGATGAACTCTGAATCACTGGATATAGCCACAGATAATACAGAATCTGTGTGACCACTCATGGTCTTACAGGTACCTGTCTTGACGTCCCATAGTCTCGCCGTATTATCTACACTGCCCGATACGATGAACTCTGAATCACTGGATATAGTCACAGCATTTACAGATCTAGTGTGACCACTCATGGTCTTACAGGTACCTGTCTTGACGTCCCATAGTCTCACCGTATAATCTCCACTTCCCGATACGATGAACTCTTAATCACTGGATATAGCCACAGATAATACAACACTAGTGTGACCACTCATGGTCTTACAGGTACCTGTCTTGACGTCCCATAGTCTCACCGTATAATCATCACTTCCCGATACGATGAACTCTGAATCACTGGATATAGCCACAGATCATACATAACTAGTGTGCCCACTCATGGTCTTACAGGTACCTGTCTTGACGTCCCATAGTCTCACCGTCTTATCATCACTTCCCGATACGATGAACTCTGAATCACTGGATATAGTCACAGATAATACAGAATCTGTGTGACCACTCATGGTCTTACAGGTACCTGTCTTGACGTCCCATAGTCTCACCGTATTATCTACACTTCCCGATACGATGAACTCTGAATCACTGGATATAGTCACAGATAATACAGAATCTGTGTGACCACTCATGGTCTTACAGGTACCTGTCTTGACGTCCCATAGTCTCACCGTCTTATCATCACTTCCCGATACGATGAACTCTGAATCACTGGATATAGTCACAGCATTTACAGATCTAGTGTGACCACTCATGGTCTTACAGGTACCTGTCTTGACGTCCCATAGTCTCACCGTATAATCTCCACTTCCCGATACGATGAACTCTGAATCACTGGATATAGCCACAAATAATACAACACTAGTGTGACCACTCATGGTCTTACAGGTACCTGTCTTGACGTCCCATAGTCTCACCGTCTTATCATCACTTCCCGATACGATGAACTCTGAATCACTGGATATAGTCACAGATAATACAGAATCTGTGTGACCACTCATGGTCTTACAGGTACCTGTCTTGACGTCCCATAGTCTCACCGTATAATCATCACTGCCCGATACGATGAACTCTGAATCACTGGATATAGCCACAAATAATACAGAATCTGTGTGACCACTCATGGTCTTACAGGTACCTTTCTTGACGTCCCATAGTCTCACCGTCTTATCATCACTTCCCGATACGATGAACTCTGAATCACTGGATATAGCCACAGCATTTACAGATCTAGTGTGACCACTCATGGTCTTACAGGTACCTGTCTTGACGTCCCATAGTCTCACCGTATAATCATCACTTCCCGATACGATGAACTCTGAATCACTGGATATAGCCACAGATAATACAGAATCTGTGTGACCACTCATGGTCTTACAGGTACCTGTCTTGACGTCCCATAGTCTCACCGTATTATCTACACTGCCCGATACGATGAACTCTGAATCACTGGATATAGTCACAGCATTTACAGATCTAGTGTGACCACTCATGGTCTTACAGGTACCTGTCTTGACGTCTCATAGTCTCACTGTATAATCATCACTTCCCGATACGATGAACTCTGAATCACTGGATATAGCCACAAATAATACAACACTAGTGTGACCACTCATGGTCTTACAGGTACCTGTCTTGACGTCCCATAGTCTCACCGTATTATCTACACTGCCCGATACGATGAACTCTGAATCACTGGATATAGTCACAGCATTTACAGATCTAGTGTGACCACTCATGGTCTTACAGGTACCTGTCTTGACGTCTCATAGTCTCACTGTATAATCATCACTTCCCGATACGATGAACTCTGAATCACTGGATATAGCCACAAATAATACAGAATCTGTGTGACCACTCATGGTCTTACAGGTACCTTTCTTGACGTCCCATAGTCTCACCGTTTCATCATAACTTCCCGATACGATGAACTCTGAATCACTGGATATAGCCACAGATAATACAGAATCTGTGTGACCACTCATGGTCTTACAGGTACCTGTCTTGACGTCCCATAGTCTCACCGTTTCATCATAACTTCCCGATACGATGAACTCTGAATCACTGGATATAGCCACAAATAATACAACACTAGTGTGACCACTCATGGTCTTACAGGTACCTGTCTTGACGTCCCATAGTCTCACCGTATAATCATAACTTCCCGATACGATGAACTCTGAATCACTGGATATAGCCACAAATAATACAACACTAGTGTGACCACTCATGGTCTTACAGGTACCTTTCTTGACGTCCCATAGTCTCACCGTTTCATCATAACTTCCCGATACGATGAACTCTGAATCACTGGATATAGCCACAGATAATACAGAATCTGTGTGACCACTCATGGTCTTACAGGTACCTGTCTTGACGTCCCATAGTCTCACCGTTTCATCATAACTTCCCGATACGATGAACTCTGAATCACTGGATATAGCCACAAATAATACAACACTAGTGTGACCACTCATGGTCTTACAGGTACCTGTCTTGACGTCCCATAGTCTCACCGTATAATCATAACTTCCCGATACGATGAACTCTGAATCACTGGATATAGCCACAAATAATACAACACTAGTGTGACCACTCATGGTCTTACAGGTACCTGTCTTGACGTCCCATAGTCTCACCGTATTATCTACACTGCCCGATACGATGAACTCTGAATCACTGGATATAGCCACAAATAATACAGAATCTGTGTGACCACTCATGGTCTTACAGGTACCTTTCTTGACGTCCCATAGTCTCACAGTATAATCATCACTTCCCGATACGATGAACTCTGAATCACTGGATATAGCCACAAATAATACAACACTAGTGTGACCACTCATGGTCTTACAGGTACCTGTCTTGACGTCCCATAGTCTCACCGTATAATCATAACTTCCCGATACGATGAACTCTGAATCACTGGATATAGTCACAGCATTTACAGATCTAGTGTGACCACTCATGGTCTTACAGGTACCTGTCTTGACGTCTCATAGTCTCACTGTATAATCATCACTTCCCGATACGATGAACTCTGAATCACTGGATATAGCCACAAATAATACAACACTAGTGTGACCACTCATGGTCTTACAGGTACCTGTCTTGACGTCCCATAGTCTCACCGTATTATCTACACTGCCCGATACGATGAACTCTGAATCACTGGATATAGCCACAGATAATACAGAATCTGTGTGACCACTCATGGTCTTACAGGTACCTGTCTTGACGTCCCATAGTCTCACCGTTTCATCATAACTTCCCGATACGATGAACTCTGAATCACTGGATATAGTCACAGCATTTACAGATCTAGTGTGACCACTCATGGTCTTACAGGTACCTGTCTTGACGTCCCATAGTCTCACCGTATAATCATAACTTCCCGATACGATGAACTCTGAATCACTGGATATAGCCACAAATAATACAACACTAGTGTGACCACTCATGGTCTTACAGGTACCTGTCTTGACGTCCCATAGTCTCACCGTATTATCTACACTGCCCGATACGATGAACTCTGAATCACTGGATATAGCCACAAATAATACAACACTAGTGTGACCACTCATGGTCTTACAGGTACCTGTCTTGACGTCCCATAGTCTCACCGTATTATCTACACTGCCCGATACGATGAACTCTGAATCACTGGATATAGTCACAGCATTTACAGATCTAGTGTGACCACTCATGGTCTTACAGGTACCTGTCTTGACGTCCCATAGTCTCACCGTTTCATCATAACTTCCCGATACGATGAACTCTGAATCACTGGATATAGTCACAGCATTTACAGATCTAGTGTGACCACTCATGGTCTTACAGGTACCTGTCTTGACGTCCCATAGTCTCACCGTATAATCATAACTTCCCGATACGATGAACTCTGAATCACTGGATATAGCCACAAATAATACAACACTAGTGTGACCACTCATGGTCTTACAGGTACCTGTCTTGACGTCCCATAGTCTCACCGTATTATCTACACTGCCCGATACGATGAACTCTGAATCACTGGATATAGTCACAGCATTTACAGATCTAGTGTGACCACTCATGGTCTTACAGGTACCTGTCTTGACGTCTCATAGTCTCACTGTATAATCATCACTTCCCGATACGATGAACTCTGAATCACTGGATATAGCCACAAATAATACAACACTAGTGTGACCACTCATGGTCTTACAGGTACCTGTCTTGACGTCCCATAGTCTCACCGTATAATCATAACTTCCCGATACGATGAACTCTGAATCACTGGATATAGTCACAGCATTTACAGATCTAGTGTGACCACTCATGGTCTTACAGGTACCTGTCTTGACGTCTCATAGTCTCACTGTATAATCATCACTTCCCGATACGATGAACTCTGAATCACTGGATATAGCCACAAATAATACAGAATCTGTGTGACCACTCATGGTCTTACAGGTACCTGTCTTGACGTCTCATAGTCTCACTGTATAATCATCACTTCCCGATACGATGAACTCTGAATCACTGGATATAGTCACAGCATTTACAGATCTAGTGTGACCACTCATGGTCTTACAGGTACCTGTCTTGACGTCCCATAGTCTCACCGTATAATCTCCACTTCCCGATACGATGAACTCTGAATCACTGGATATAGCCACAGATAATACAGAATCTGTGTGACCACTCATGGTCTTACAGGTACCTGTCTTGACGTCCCATAGTCTCACCGTATAATCTCCACTTCCCGATACGATGAACTCTGAATCACTGGATATAGCCACAGATAATACAACACTAGTGTGACCACTCATGGTCTTACAGGTACCTTTCTTGACGTCCCATAGTCTCACCGTATTATCTACACTGCCCGATACGATGAACTCTGAATCACTGGATATAGCCACAGATAATACAGAATCTGTGTGACCACTCATGGTCTTACAGGTACCTGTCTTGACGTCCCATAGTCTCACTGTATAATCATCACTTCCCGATACGATGAACTCTGAATCACTGGATATAGCCACAAATAATACAACACTAGTGTGACCACTCATGGTCTTACAGGTACCTGTCTTGACGTCCCATAGTCTCACCGTATTATCTACACTGCCCGATACGATGAACTCTGAATCACTGGATATAGTCACAGCATTTACAGATCTAGTGTGACCACTCATGGTCTTACAGGTACCTGTCTTGACGTCCCATAGTCTCACCGTATAATCATGACTGCCCGATACGATGAACTCTGAATCACTGGATATAGCCACAAATAATACAGAATCTGTGTGACCACTCATGGTCTTACAGGTACCTGTCTTGACGTCCCATAGTCTCACCGTATTATCTACACTGCCCGATACGATGAACTCTGAATCACTGGATATAGTCACAGCATTTACAGATCTAGTGTGACCACTCATGGTCTTACAGGTACCTGTCTTGACGTCCCATAGTCTCACCGTATAATCATCACTGCCCGATACGATGAACTCTGAATCACTGGATATAGCCACAAATAATACAGAATCTGTGTGACCACTCATGGTCTTACAGGTACCTTTCTTGACGTCCCATAGTCTCACCGTATTATCTACACTGCCCGATACGATGAACTCTGAATCACTGGATATAGTCACAGCATTTACAGATCTAGTGTGACCACTCATGGTCTTACAGGTACCTGTCTTGACGTCCCATAGTCTCACCGTATAATCATCACTGCCCGATACGATGAACTCTGAATCACTGGATATAGCCACAAATAATACAGAATCTGTGTGACCACTCATGGTCTTACAGGTACCTTTCTTGACGTCCCATAGTCTCACAGTATTATCTACACTGCCCGATACGATGAACTCTGAATCACTGGATATAGCCACAAATAATACAGAATCTGTGTGACCACTCATGGTCTTACAGGTACCTGTCTTGACGTCCCATAGTCTCACCGTATTATCTACACTGCCCGATACGATGAACTCTGAATCACTGGATATAGTCACAGCATTTACAGATCTAGTGTGACCACTCATGGTCTTACAGGTACCTGTCTTGACGTCTCATAGTCTCACTGTATAATCATCACTTCCCGATACAATGAACTCTGAATCACTGGATATAGCCACAAATAATACAACACTAGTGTGACCACTCATGGTCTTACAGGTACCTGTCTTGACGTCCCATAGTCTCACTGTATAATCATCACTTCCCGATACGATGAACTCTGAATCACTGGATATAGTCACAGCATTTACAGATCTAGTGTGACCACTCATGGTCTTACAGGTACCTGTCTTGACGTCCCATAGTCTCACCGTATAATCTCCACTTCCCGATACGATGAACTCTGAATCACTGGATATAGCCACAAATAATACAGAATCTGTGTGACCACTCATGGTCTTACAGGTACCTGTCTTGACGTCCCATAGTCTCACCGTTTCATCATAACTTCCCGATACGATGAACTCTGAATCACTGGATATAGCCACAGATAATACAGAATCTGTGTGACCACTCATGGTCTTACAGGTACCTGTCTTGACTTCCCATAGTCTCACCGTTTCATCATAACTTCCCGATACGATGAACTCTGAATCACTGGATATAGCCACAGCAGATACAGATCTAGTGTGACCACTCATGGTCTTACAGGTACCTGTCTTGACGTCCCATAGTCTCACCGTCTTATCATCACTTCCCGATACGATGAACTCTGAATCACTGGATATAGCCACAGATAATACATTACTAGTGTGACCACTCATGGTCTTACAGGTACCTGTCTTGACGTCCCATAGTCTCACCGTCTTATCTGCACTTCCCGATACGATGAACTCTGAATCACTGGATATATCCACAGCATATACCTAATGTGTGTGACCACTCATGGTCTTACAGGTACCTGTCTTGACGTCCCATAGTCTCACCGTATAATCATGACTTCCCGATACGATGAACTCTGAATCACTGGATATAGTCACAGCATTTACAGATCTAGTGTGACCACTCATGGTCTTACAGGTACCTGTCTTGACGTCTCATAGTCTCACTGTATAATCATCACTTCCCGATACAATGAACTCTGAATCACTGGATATAGCCACAAATAATACAACACTAGTGTGACCACTCATGGTCTTACAGGTACCTGTCTTGACGTCCCATAGTCTCGCCGTATTATCTACACTGCCCGATACGATGAACTCTGAATCACTGGATATAGCCACAGCAGATACAGATCTAATGTGACCACTCATGGTCTTACAGGTACCTGTCTTGACTTCCCATAGTCTCACCGTCTTATCATCACTTCCCGATACGATGAACTCTGAATCACTGGATATAGTCACAGCATTTACAGATCTAGTGTGACCACTCATGGTCTTACAGGTACCTGTCTTGACGTCCCATAGTCTCGCCGTATAATCATGACTGCCCGATACGATGAACTCTGAATCACTGGATATAGCCACAGATAATACAGAATCTGTGTGACCACTCATGGTCTTACAGGTACCTGTCTTGACGTCCCATAGTCTCGCCGTATAATCATGACTGCCCGATACGATGAACTCTGAATCACTGGATATAGCCACAGATAATACAGAATCTGTGTGACCACTCATGGTCTTACAGGTACCTGTCTTGACGTCCCATAGTCTCACCGTCTTATCTTAACTTCCCGATACGATGAACTCTGAATCACTGGATATAGTCACAGCATTTACAGATCTAGTGTGACCACTCATGGTCTTACAGGTACCTGTCTTGACGTCCCATAGTCTCACCGTATTATCATCACTTCCCGATACGATGAACTCTGAATCATTGGAAATAGCCACAGCATATACAGAACTAGTGTGACCACTCATGGAATTATAGGTACCTGTCTTGACTTCCCATAGTCTCACCGTATTATTATAACTTCCGAATACGATGAACTCTGAATCACTGGATATAGCCACAGATAATACAGAATCTGTGTGACCACTCATGGTCTTACAGGTACCTGTCTTGACGTCCCATAGTCTCACCGTTTCATCATAACTTCCCGATACGATGAACTCTGAATCACTGGATATAGCCACAGATAATACAGAATCTGTGTGACCACTCATGGTCTTACAGGTACCTGTCTTGACGTCCCATAGTCTCACCGTCTTATCATCACTTCCCGATACGATGAACTCTGAATCACTGGATATAGTCACAGATAATACAGAATCTGTGTGACCACTCATGGTCTTACAGGTACCTGTCTTGACGTCCCATAGTCTCACCGTATAATCATCACTTCCCGATACGATGAACTCTGAATCATTGGATATAGCCACAAATAATACAGAATCTGTGTGACCACTCATGGTCTTACAGGTACCTTTCTTGACGTCCCATAGTCTCACCGTTTCATCATAACTTCCCGATACGATGAACTCTGAATCACTGGATATAGCCACAGATAATACAGATCTAGTGTGACCACTCATGGTCTTACAGGTACCTGTCTTGACTTCCCATAGTCTCACCGTCTTATCTACACTGCCCGATACGATGAACTCTGAATCACTGGATATAGTCACAGCATTTACAGATCTAGTGTGACCACTCATGGTCTTACAGGTACCTGTCTTGACTTCCCATAGTCTCACCGTCTTATCATCACTTCCCGATACGATGAACTCTGAATCACTGGATATAGTCACAGCATTTACAGATCTAGTGTGACCACTCATGGTCTTACAGGTACCTGTCTTGACGTCTCATAGTCTCACTGTATAATCATCACTTCCCGATACGATGAACTCTGAATCACTGGATATAGCCACAAATAATACAACACTAGTGTGACCACTCATGGTCTTACAGGTACCTGTCTTGACGTCCCATAGTCTCACCGTCTTATCATCACTTCCCGATACGATGAACTCTGAATCACTGGATATAGTCACAGATAATACAGAATCTGTGTGACCACTCATGGTCTTACAGGTACCTGTCTTGACGTCCCATAGTCTCACCGTATAATCATCACTGCCCGATACGATGAACTCTGAATCACTGGATATAGCCACAAATAATACAGAATCTGTGTGACCACTCATGGTCTTACAGGTACCTTTCTTGACGTCCCATAGTCTCACCGTCTTATCATCACTTCCCGATACGATGAACTCTGAATCACTGGATATAGCCACAGATCATACATAATCTGTGTGACCACTCATGGTCTTACAGGTACCTGTCTTGACGTCCCATAGTCTCACCGTATAATCATGACTGCCCGATACGATGAACTCTGAATCACTGGATATAGTCACAGCATTTACAGATCTAGTGTGACCACTCATGGTCTTACAGGTACCTGTCTTGACGTCTCATAGTCTCACTGTATAATCATCACTTCCCGATACGATGAACTCTGAATCACTGGATATAGCCACAAATAATACAACACTAGTGTGACCACTCATGGTCTTACAGGTACCTGTCTTGACGTCCCATAGTCTCACCGTATTATCTACACTGCCCGATACGATGAACTCTGAATCACTGGATATAGTCACAGCATTTACAGAATCTGTGTGACCACTCATGGTCTTACAGGTACCTGTCTTGACGTCTCATAGTCTCACTGTATAATCATCACTTCCCGATACGATGAACTCTGAATCACTGGATATAGCCACAAATAATACAGAATCTGTGTGACCACTCATGGTCTTACAGGTACCTTTCTTGACGTCCCATAGTCTCACCGTTTCATCATAACTTCCCGATACGATGAACTCTGAATCACTGGATATAGCCACAGATAATACAGAATCTGTGTGACCACTCATGGTCTTACAGGTACCTGTCTTGACTTCCCATAGTCTCACTGTATTATCTACACTGCCCGATACGATGAACTCTGAATCACTGGATATAGTCACAGCATTTACAGATCTAGTGTGACCACTCATGGTCTTACAGGTACCTGTCTTGACGTCCCATAGTCTCACCGTATAATCATAACTTCCCGATACGATGAACTCTGAATCACTGGATATAGCCACAAATAATACAACACTAGTGTGACCACTCATGGTCTTACAGGTACCTGTCTTGACGTCCCATAGTCTCACCGTATTATCTACACTGCCCGATACGATGAACTCTGAATCACTGGATATAGTCACAGCATTTACAGATCTAGTGTGACCACTCATGGTCTTACAGGTACCTGTCTTGACGTCTCATAGTCTCACCGTTTCATCATAACTTCCCGATACGATGAACTCTGAATCACTGGATATAGCCACAAATAATACAACACTAGTGTGACCACTCATGGTCTTACAGGTACCTGTCTTGACGTCCCATAGTCTCACCGTATAATCATAACTTCCCGATACGATGAACTCTGAATCACTGGATATAGTCACAGCATTTACAGATCTAGTGTGACCACTCATGGTCTTACAGGTACCTGTCTTGACGTCTCATAGTCTCACTGTATAATCATCACTTCCCGATACGATGAACTCTGAATCACTGGATATAGCCACAAATAATACAGAATCTGTGTGACCACTCATGGTCTTACAGGTACCTTTCTTGACGTCCCATAGTCTCACCGTATTATTATAACTTCCGAATACGATGAACTCTAATCACTGGATATAGCCACAGATAATACAGAATCTGTGTGACCACTCATGGTCTTACAGGTACCTGTCTTGACGTCCCATAGTCTCACCGTTTCATCATAACTTCCCGATACGATGAACTCTGAATCACTGGATATAGTCACAGCATTTACAGATCTAGTGTGACCACTCATGGTCTTACAGGTACCTGTCTTGACGTCCCATAGTCTCACCGTATAATCATAACTTCCCGATACGATGAACTCTGAATCACTGGATATAGCCACAAATAATACAACACTAGTGTGACCACTCATGGTCTTACAGGTACCTGTCTTGACGTCCCATAGTCTCACCGTATTATCTACACTGCCCGATACGATGAACTCTGAATCACTGGATATAGTCACAGCATTTACAGATCTAGTGTGACCACTCATGGTCTTACAGGTACCTGTCTTGACGTCTCATAGTCTCACTGTATAATCATCACTTCCCGATACGATGAACTCTGAATCACTGGATATAGCCACAAATAATACAACACTAGTGTGACCACTCATGGTCTTACAGGTACCTGTCTTGACGTCCCATAGTCTCACCGTATAATCATAACTTCCCGATACGATGAACTCTGAATCACTGGATATAGTCACAGCATTTACAGATCTAGTGTGACCACTCATGGTCTTACAGGTACCTGTCTTGACGTCTCATAGTCTCACTGTATAATCATCACTTCCCGATACGATGAACTCTGAATCACTGGATATAGCCACAAATAATACAGAATCTGTGTGACCACTCATGGTCTTACAGGTACCTGTCTTGACGTCTCATAGTCTCACTGTATAATCATCACTTCCCGATACGATGAACTCTGAATCACTGGATATAGTCACAGCATTTACAGATCTAGTGTGACCACTCATGGTCTTACAGGTACCTGTCTTGACGTCTCATAGTCTCACTGTATAATCATCACTTCCCGATACGATGAACTCTGAATCACTGGATATAGCCACAAATAATACAGAATCTGTGTGACCACTCATGGTCTTACAGGTACCTGTCTTGACGTCCCATAGTCTCACCGTATTATCTACACTGCCCGATACGATGAACTCTGAATCACTGGATATAGCCACAGATAATACAGAATCTGTGTGACCACTCATGGTCTTACAGGTACCTGTCTTGACGTCCCATAGTCTCACTGTATAATCATCACTTCCCGATACGATGAACTCTGAATCACTGGATATAGCCACAAATAATACAACACTAGTGTGACCACTCATGGTCTTACAGGTACCTGTCTTGACGTCCCATAGTCTCACCGTATTATCTACACTGCCCGATACGATGAACTCTGAATCACTGGATATAGTCACAGCATTTACAGATCTAGTGTGACCACTCATGGTCTTACAGGTACCTGTCTTGACGTCCCATAGTCTCACCGTATAATCATGACTGCCCGATACGATGAACTCTGAATCACTGGATATAGCCACAAATAATACAGAATCTGTGTGACCACTCATGGTCTTACAGGTACCTTTCTTGACGTCCCATAGTCTCACCGTATTATCTACACTGCCCGATACGATGAACTCTGAATCACTGGATATAGTCACAGCATTTACAGATCTAGTGTGACCACTCATGGTCTTACAGGTACCTGTCTTGACGTCCCATAGTCTCACCGTATAATCATCACTGCCCGATACGATGAACTCTGAATCACTGGATATAGCCACAAATAATACAGAATCTGTGTGACCACTCATGGTCTTACAGGTACCTGTCTTGACGTCCCATAGTCTCACCGTATTATCTACACTGCCCGATACGATGAACTCTGAATCACTGGATATAGTCACAGCATTTACAGATCTAGTGTGACCACTCATGGTCTTACAGGTACCTGTCTTGACGTCCCATAGTCTCACCGTATAATCATCACTGCCCGATACGATGAACTCTGAATCACTGGATATAGCCACAAATAATACAGAATCTGTGTGACCACTCATGGTCTTACAGGTACCTGTCTTGACGTCCCATAGTCTCACCGTATAATCATCACTGCCCGATACGATGAACTCTGAATCACTGGATATAGCCACAAATAATACAGAATCTGTGTGACCACTCATGGTCTTACAGGTACCTGTCTTGACGTCCCATAGTCTCACCGTATTATCTACACTGCCCGATACGATGAACTCTGAATCACTGGATATAGTCACAGCATTTACAGATCTAGTGTGACCACTCATGGTCTTACAGGTACCTGTCTTGACGTCTCATAGTCTCACTGTATAATCATCACTTCCCGATACAATGAACTCTGAATCACTGGATATAGCCACAAATAATACAACACTAGTGTGACCACTCATGGTCTTACAGGTACCTGTCTTGACGTCCCATAGTCTCACCGTATTATCTACACTGCCCGATACGATGAACTCTGAATCACTGGATATAGTCACAGCATTTACAGATCTAGTGTGACCACTCATGGTCTTACAGGTACCTGTCTTGACGTCTCATAGTCTCACTGTATAATCATCACTTCCCGATACGATGAACTCTGAATCACTGGATATAGCCACAAATAATACAGAATCTGTGTGACCACTCATGGTCTTACAGGTACCTTTCTTGACGTCCCATAGTCTCACCGTATTATCTACACTGCCCGATACGATGAACTCTGAATCACTGGATATAGTCACAGCATTTACAGATCTAGTGTGACCACTCATGGTCTTACAGGTACCTGTCTTGACGTCTCATAGTCTCACTGTATAATCATCACTTCCCGATACGATGAACTCTGAATCACTGGATATAGCCACAAATAATACAACACTAGTGTGACCACTCATGGTCTTACAGGTACCTGTCTTGACGTCCCATAGTCTCACCGTATTATCTACACTGCCCGATACGATGAACTCTGAATCACTGGATATAGTCACAGCATTTACAGATCTAGTGTGACCACTCATGGTCTTACAGGTACCTGTCTTGACGTCTCATAGTCTCACTGTATAATCATCACTTCCCGATACGATGAACTCTGAATCACTGGATATAGCCACAAATAATACAGAATCTGTGTGACCACTCATGGTCTTACAGGTACCTTTCTTGACGTCCCATAGTCTCACCGTTTCATCATAACTTCCCGATACGATGAACTCTGAATCACTGGATATAGCCACAGATAATACAGAATCTGTGTGACCACTCATGGTCTTACAGGTACCTGTCTTGACTTCCCATAGTCTCACCGTTTCATCATAACTTCCCGATACGATGAACTCTGAATCACTGGATATAGCCACAGCAGATACAGATCTAGTGTGACCACTCATGGTCTTACAGGTACCTGTCTTGACGTCCCATAGTCTCACCGTCTTATCATCACTTCCCGATACGATGAACTCTGAATCACTGGATATAGCCACAGATAATACATTACTAGTGTGACCACTCATGGTCTTACAGGTACCTGTCTTGACGTCCCATAGTCTCACCGTCTTATCTGCACTTCCCGATACGATGAACTCTGAATCACTGGATATATCCACAGCATATACCTAATGTGTGTGACCACTCATGGTCTTACAGGTACCTGTCTTGACGTCCCATAGTCTCACCGTCTTATCTTAACTTCCCGATACGATGAACTCTGAATCACTGGATATAGTCACAGCATTTACAGATCTAGTGTGACCACTCATGGTCTTACAGGTACCTGTCTTGACGTCTCATAGTCTCACTGTATAATCATCACTTCCCGATACAATGAACTCTGAATCACTGGATATAGCCACAAATAATACAACACTAGTGTGACCACTCATGGTCTTACAGGTACCTGTCTTGACGTCCCATAGTCTCGCCGTATTATCTACACTGCCCGATACGATGAACTCTGAATCACTGGATATAGCCACAGCAGATACAGATCTAATGTGACCACTCATGGTCTTACAGGTACCTGTCTTGACTTCCCATAGTCTCACCGTCTTATCATCACTTCCCGATACGATGAACTCTGAATCACTGGATATAGTCACAGCAGATACAGATCTAGTGTGACCACTCATGGTCTTACAGGTACCTGTCTTGACGTCCCATAGTCTCGCCGTATAATCATGACTGCCCGATACGATGAACTCTGAATCACTGGATATAGCCACAGATAATACAGAATCTGTGTGACCACTCATGGTCTTACAGGTACCTGTCTTGACGTCCCATAGTCTCGCCGTATAATCATGACTGCCCGATACGATGAACTCTGAATCACTGGATATAGCCACAGCATTTACAGATCTAGTGTGACCACTCATGGTCTTACAGGTACCTGTCTTGACTTCCCATAGTCTCACCGTCTTATCATCACTTCCCGATACGATGAACTCTGAATCACTGGATATAGCCACAGATAATACAGAATCTGTGTGACCACTCATGGTCTTACAGGTACCTGTCTTGACGTCCCATAGTCTCGCCGTATTATCTACACTGCCCGATACGATGAACTCTGAATCACTGGATATAGTCACAGATAATACAGAATCTGTGTGACCACTCATGGTCTTACAGGTACCTGTCTTGACGTCCCATAGTCTCACCGTCTTATCTTAACTTCCCGATACGATGAACTCTGAATCACTGGATATAGTCACAGCATTTACAGATCTAGTGTGACCACTCATGGTCTTACAGGTACCTGTCTTGACGTCCCATAGTCTCACCGTATTATCATCACTTCCCGATACGATGAACTCTGAATCATTGGAAATAGCCACAGCATATACAGAACTAGTGTGACCACTCATGGAATTATAGGTACCTGTCTTGACTTCCCATAGTCTCACCGTATTATTATAACTTCCGAATACGATGAACTCTGAATCACTGGATATAGCCACAGATAATACAGAATCTGTGTGACCACTCATGGTCTTACAGGTACCTGTCTTGACGTCCCATAGTCTCACCGTATTATTATAACTTCCGAATACGATGAACTCTGAATCACTGGATATAGCCACAGATAATACAGAATCTGTGTGACCACTCATGGTCTTACAGGTACCTGTCTTGACGTCCCATAGTCTCACCGTTTCATCATAACTTCCCGATACGATGAACTCTGAATCACTGGATATAGCCACAAATAATACAGAATCTGTGTGACCACTCATGGTCTTACAGGTACCTTTCTTGACGTCCCATAGTCTCACCGTTTCATCATAACTTCCCGATACGATGAACTCTGAATCACTGGATATAGCCACAGATGATACATAACTAGTGTGACCACTCATGGTCTTACAGGTACCTGTCTTGACGTCCCATAGTCTCACCGTATAATCTCCACTTCCCGATACGATAAACTCTGAATCACTGGATATAGCCACAGCAGATACAGATCTAGTGTGACCACTCATGGTCTTACAGGTACCTGTCTTGACGTCCCATAGTCTCACCGTCTTATCTTAACTTCCCGATACGATGAACTCTGAATCACTGGATATAGTCACAGCATTTACAGATCTAGTGTGACCACTCATGGTCTTACAGGTACCTGTCTTGACGTCCCATAGTCTCACCGTATAATCATCACTGCCCGATACGATGAACTCTGAATCACTGGATATAGCCACAAATAATACAGAATCTGTGTGACCACTCATGGTCTTACAGGTACCTTTCTTGACGTCCCATAGTCTCACCGTATTATCTACACTGCCCGATACGATGAACTCTGAATCACTGGATATAGTCACAGCATTTACAGATCTAGTGTGACCACTCATGGTCTTACAGGTACCTGTCTTGACGTCTCATAGTCTCACTGTATAATCATCACTTCCCGATACGATGAACTCTGAATCACTGGATATAGCCACAAATAATACAGAATCTGTGTGACCACTCATGGTCTTACAGGTACCTTTCTTGACGTCCCATAGTCTCACCGTATTATCTACACTGCCCGATACGATGAACTCTGAATCACTGGATATAGTCACAGCATTTACAGATCTAGTGTGACCACTCATGGTCTTACAGGTACCTGTCTTGACGTCTCATAGTCTCACTGTATAATCATCACTTCCCGATACGATGAACTCTGAATCACTGGATATAGCCACAAATAATACAGAATCTGTGTGACCACTCATGGTCTTACAGGTACCTTTCTTGACGTCCCATAGTCTCACCGTATTATCTACACTGCCCGATACGATGAACTCTGAATCACTGGATATAGTCACAGCATTTACAGATCTAGTGTGACCACTCATGGTCTTACAGGTACCTGTCTTGACGTCCCATAGTCTCACCGTATAATCATCACTGCCCGATACGATGAACTCTGAATCACTGGATATAGCCACAAATAATACAGAATCTGTGTGACCACTCATGGTCTTACAGGTACCTGTCTTGACGTCCCATAGTCTCACCGTATTATCTACACTGCCCGATACGATGAACTCTGAATCACTGGATATAGTCACAGCATTTACAGATCTAGTGTGACCACTCATGGTCTTACAAGTACCTGTCTTGACTTCCCATAGTCTCACCGTTTCATCATAACTTCCCGATACGATGAACTCTGAATCACTGGATATAGCCACAGCAGATACAGATCTAGTGTGACCACTCATGGTCTTACAGGTACCTGTCTTGACGTCCCATAGTCTCACCGTCTTATCATCACTTCCCGATACGATGAACTCTGAATCACTGGATATAGCCACAGATAATACATTACTAGTGTGACCACTCATGGTCTTACAGATACCTGTCTTGACGTCCCATAGTCTCACCGTCTTATCTGCACTTCCCGATACGATGAACTCTGAATCACTGGATATATCCACAGCATATACCTAATGTGTGTGACCACTCATGGTCTTACAGGTACCTGTCTTGACGTCCCATAGTCTCACCGTCTTATCTTAACTTCCCGATACGATGAACTCTGAATCACTGGATATAGTCACAGCATTTACAGATCTAGTGTGACCACTCATGGTCTTACAGGTACCTGTCTTGACGTCTCATAGTCTCACTGTATAATCATCACTTCCCGATACAATGAACTCTGAATCACTGGATATAGCCACAAATAATACAACACTAGTGTGACCACTCATGGTCTTACAGGTACCTGTCTTGACGTCCCATAGTCTCGCCGTATTATCTACACTGCCCGATACGATGAACTCTGAATCACTGGATATAGCCACAGCAGATACAGATCTAATGTGACCACTCATGGTCTTACAGGTACCTGTCTTGACTTCCCATAGTCTCACCGTCTTATCATCACTTCCCGATACGATGAACTCTGAATCACTGGATATAGTCACAGCATTTACAGATCTAGTGTGACCACTCATGGTCTTACAGGTACCTGTCTTGACGTCCCATAGTCTCGCCGTATAATCATGACTGCCCGATACGATGAACTCTGAATCACTGGATATAGCCACAGATAATACAGAATCTGTGTGACCACTCATGGTCTTACAGGTACCTGTCTTGACGTCCCATAGTCTCGCCGTATAATCATGACTGCCCGATACGATGAACTCTGAATCACTGGATATAGCCACAGCATTTACAGATCTAGTGTGACCACTCATGGTCTTACAGGTACCTGTCTTGACTTCCCATAGTCTCACCGTCTTATCATCACTTCCCGATACGATGAACTCTGAATCACTGGATATAGCCACAGATAATACAGAATCTGTGTGACCACTCATGGTCTTACAGGTACCTGTCTTGACGTCCCATAGTCTCGCCGTATTATCTACACTGCCCGATACGATGAACTCTGAATCACTGGATATAGTCACAGATAATACAGAATCTGTGTGACCACTCATGGTCTTACAGGTACCTGTCTTGACGTCCCATAGTCTCACCGTCTTATCTTAACTTCCCGATACGATGAACTCTGAATCACTGGATATAGTCACAGCATTTACAGATCTAGTGTGACCACTCATGGTCTTACAGGTACCTGTCTTGACGTCCCATAGTCTCACCGTATTATCATCACTTCCCGATACGATGAACTCTGAATCATTGGAAATAGCCACAGCATATACAGAACTAGTGTGACCACTCATGGAATTATAGGTACCTGTCTTGACTTCCCATAGTCTCACCGTATTATTATAACTTCCGAATACGATGAACTCTGAATCACTGGATATAGCCACAGATAATACAGAATCTGTGTGACCACTCATGGTCTTACAGGTACCTGTCTTGACGTCCCATAGTCTCACCGTATTATTATAACTTCCGAATACGATGAACTCTGAATCACTGGATATAGCCACAGATAATACAGAATCTGTGTGACCACTCATGGTCTTACAGGTACCTGTCTTGACGTCCCATAGTCTCACCGTTTCATCATAACTTCCCGATACGATGAACTCTGAATCACTGGATATAGCCACAAATAATACAGAATCTGTGTGACCACTCATGGTCTTACAGGTACCTTTCTTGACGTCCCATAGTCTCACCGTTTCATCATAACTTCCCGATACGATGAACTCTGAATCACTGGATATAGCCACAGATAATACAGAATCTGTGTGACCACTCATGGTCTTACAGGTACCTGTCTTGACTTCCCATAGTCTCACCGTTTCATCATAACTTCCCGATACGATGAACTCTGAATCACTGGATATAGCCACAGCAGATACAGATCTAGTGTGACCACTCATGGTCTTACAGGTACCTGTCTTGACGTCCCATAGTCTCACCGTCTTATCTTAACTTCCCGATACGATGAACTCTGAATCACTGGATATAGTCACAGCATTTACAGATCTAGTGTGACCACTCATGGTCTTACAGGTACCTGTCTTGACGTCCCATAGTCTCACCGTATTATCATCACTTCCCGATACGATGAACTCTGAATCATTGGAAATAGCCACAGCATATACAGAACTAGTGTGACCACTCATGGAATTATAGGTACCTGTCTTGACTTCCCATAGTCTCACCGTATTATTATAACTTCCGAATACGATGAACTCTGAATCACTGGATATAGCCACAGATAATACAGAATCTGTGTGACCACTCATGGTCTTACAGGTACCTGTCTTGACGTCCCATAGTCTCACCGTATTATTATAACTTCCGAATACGATGAACTCTGAATCACTGGATATAGCCACAGATAATACAGAATCTGTGTGACCACTCATGGTCTTACAGGTACCTGTCTTGACGTCCCATAGTCTCACCGTTTCATCATAACTTCCCGATACGATGAACTCTGAATCACTGGATATAGCCACAAATAATACAGAATCTGTGTGACCACTCATGGTCTTACAGGTACCTTTCTTGACGTCCCATAGTCTCACCGTTTCATCATAACTTCCCGATACGATGAACTCTGAATCACTGGATATAGTCACAGCATTTACAGATCTAGTGTGACCACTCATGGTCTTACAGGTACCTGTCTTGACGTCCCATAGTCTCACCGTATAATCATCACTGCCCGATACGATGAACTCTGAATCACTGGATATAGCCACAAATAATACAGAATCTGTGTGACCACTCATGGTCTTACAGGTACCTTTCTTGACGTCCCATAGTCTCACCGTATTATCTACACTGCCCGATACGATGAACTCTGAATCACTGGATATAGTCACAGCATTTACAGATCTAGTGTGACCACTCATGGTCTTACAGGTACCTGTCTTGACGTCTCATAGTCTCACTGTATAATCATCACTTCCCGATACGATGAACTCTGAATCACTGGATATAGCCACAAATAATACAGAATCTGTGTGACCACTCATGGTCTTACAGGTACCTTTCTTGACGTCCCATAGTCTCACCGTATTATCTACACTGCCCGATACGATGAACTCTGAATCACTGGATATAGTCACAGCATTTACAGATCTAGTGTGACCACTCATGGTCTTACAAGTACCTGTCTTGACTTCCCATAGTCTCACCGTTTCATCATAACTTCCCGATACGATGAACTCTGAATCACTGGATATAGCCACAGCAGATACAGATCTAGTGTGACCACTCATGGTCTTACAGGTACCTGTCTTGACGTCCCATAGTCTCACCGTATTATCTACACTGCCCGATACGATGAACTCTGAATCACTGGATATAGTCACAGCATTTACAGATCTAGTGTGACCACTCATGGTCTTACAGGTACCTGTCTTGACGTCCCATAGTCTCACCGTATAATCATCACTGCCCGATACGATGAACTCTGAATCACTGGATATAGCCACAAATAATACAGAATCTGTGTGACCACTCATGGTCTTACAGGTACCTGTCTTGACGTCCCATAGTCTCACCGTATTATCTACACTGCCCGATACGATGAACTCTGAATCACTGGATATAGTCACAGCATTTACAGATCTAGTGTGACCACTCATGGTCTTACAAGTACCTGTCTTGACTTCCCATAGTCTCACCGTTTCATCATAACTTCCCGATACGATGAACTCTGAATCACTGGATATAGCCACAGCAGATACAGATCTAGTGTGACCACTCATGGTCTTACAGGTACCTGTCTTGACGTCCCATAGTCTCACCGTCTTATCATCACTTCCCGATACGATGAACTCTGAATCACTGGATATAGCCACAGATAATACATTACTAGTGTGACCACTCATGGTCTTACAGGTACCTGTCTTGACGTCCCATAGTCTCACCGTCTTATCTGCACTTCCCGATACGATGAACTCTGAATCACTGGATATATCCACAGCATATACCTAATGTGTGTGACCACTCATGGTCTTACAGGTACCTGTCTTGACGTCCCATAGTCTCACCGTCTTATCTTAACTTCCCGATACGATGAACTCTGAATCACTGGATATAGTCACAGCATTTACAGATCTAGTGTGACCACTCATGGTCTTACAGGTACCTGTCTTGACGTCTCATAGTCTCACTGTATAATCATCACTTCCCGATACAATGAACTCTGAATCACTGGATATAGCCACAAATAATACAACACTAGTGTGACCACTCATGGTCTTACAGGTACCTGTCTTGACGTCCCATAGTCTCGCCTTATTATCTACACTGCCCGATACGATGAACTCTGAATCACTGGATATAGCCACAGCAGATACAGATCTAATGTGACCACTCATGGTCTTACAGGTACCTGTCTTGACTTCCCATAGTCTCACCGTCTTATCATCACTTCCCGATACGATGAACTCTGAATCACTGGATATAGTCACAGCATTTACAGATCTAGTGTGACCACTCATGGTCTTACAGGTACCTGTCTTGACGTCCCATAGTCTCGCCGTATAATCATGACTGCCCGATACGATGAACTCTGAATCACTGGATATAGCCACAGATAATACAGAATCTGTGTGACCACTCATGGTCTTACAGGTACCTGTCTTGACGTCCCATAGTCTCGCCGTATAATCATGACTGCCCGATACGATGAACTCTGAATCACTGGATATAGCCACAGCATTTACAGATCTAGTGTGACCACTCATGGTCTTACAGGTACCTGTCTTGACTTCCCATAGTCTCACCGTCTTATCATCACTTCCCGATACGATGAACTCTGAATCACTGGATATAGCCACAGATAATACAGAATCTGTGTGACCACTCATGGTCTTACAGGTACCTGTCTTGACGTCCCATAGTCTCACCGTCTTATCTTAACTTCCCGATACGATGAACTCTGAATCACTGGATATAGTCACAGCATTTACAGATCTAGTGTGACCACTCATGGTCTTACAGGTACCTGTCTTGACGTCCCATAGTCTCACCGTATTATCATCACTTCCCGATACGATGAACTCTGAATCATTGGAAATAGCCACAGCATATACAGAACTAGTGTGACCACTCATGGTCTTACAGGTACCTGTCTTGACTTCCCATAGTCTCACCGTCTTATCTACACTGCCCGATACGATGAACTCTGAATCACTGGATATAGCCACAGATAATACAGAATCTGTGTGACCACTCATGGTCTTACAGGTACCTGTCTTGACGTCCCATAGTCTCACCGTATTATTATAACTTCCGAATACGATGAACTCTGAATCACTGGATATAGCCACAGATAATACAGAATCTGTGTGACCACTCATGGTCTTACAGGTACCTGTCTTGACGTCTCATAGTCTCACTGTATAATCATCACTTCCCGATACGATGAACTCTGAATCACTGGATATAGCCACAAATAATACAGAATCTGTGTGACCACTCATGGTCTTACAGGTACCTTTCTTGACGTCCCATAGTCTCACCGTCTCATCATAACTTCCCGATACGATGAACTCTGAATCACTGGATATAGTCACAGATAATACATAACTAGTGTGACCACTCATGGTCTTACAGGTACCTGTCTTGACGTCCCATAGTCTCACCGTCTCATCATAACTTCCCGATACGATGAACTCTGAATCACTGGATATAGCCACAGCATATACAGAATCTGTGTGACCACTCATGGTCTTACAGGTACCTGTCTTGACGTCCCATAGTCTCACCGTATTATCTACACTGCCCGATACGATGAACTCTGAATCACTGGATATAGTCACAGCATTTACAGATCTAGTGTGACCACTCATGGTCTTACAAGTACCTGTCTTGACTTCCCATAGTCTCACCGTTTCATCATAACTTCCCGATACGATGAACTCTGAATCACTGGATATAGCCACAGCAGATACAGATCTAGTGTGACCACTCATGGTCTTACAGGTACCTGTCTTGACGTCCCATAGTCTCACCGTCTTATCATCACTTCCCGATACGATGAACTCTGAATCACTGGATATAGCCACAGATAATACATTACTAGTGTGACCACTCATGGTCTTACAGGTACCTGTCTTGACGTCCCATAGTCTCACCGTCTTATCTGCACTTCCCGATACGATGAACTCTGAATCACTGGATATATCCACAGCATATACCTAATGTGTGTGACCACTCATGGTCTTACAGGTACCTGTCTTGACGTCCCATAGTCTCACCGTCTTATCTTAACTTCCCGATACGATGAACTCTGAATCACTGGATATAGTCACAGCATTTACAGATCTAGTGTGACCACTCATGGTCTTACAGGTACCTGTCTTGACGTCTCATAGTCTCACTGTATAATCATCACTTCCCGATACAATGAACTCTGAATCACTGGATATAGCCACAAATAATACAACACTAGTGTGACCACTCATGGTCTTACAGGTACCTGTCTTGACGTCCCATAGTCTCGCCTTATTATCTACACTGCCCGATACGATGAACTCTGAATCACTGGATATAGCCACAGCAGATACAGATCTAATGTGACCACTCATGGTCTTACAGGTACCTGTCTTGACTTCCCATAGTCTCACCGTCTTATCATCACTTCCCGATACGATGAACTCTGAATCACTGGATATAGTCACAGCATTTACAGATCTAGTGTGACCACTCATGGTCTTACAGGTACCTGTCTTGACGTCCCATAGTCTCGCCGTATAATCATGACTGCCCGATACGATGAACTCTGAATCACTGGATATAGCCACAGATAATACAGAATCTGTGTGACCACTCATGGTCTTACAGGTACCTGTCTTGACGTCCCATAGTCTCGCCGTATAATCATGACTGCCCGATACGATGAACTCTGAATCACTGGATATAGCCACAGCATTTACAGATCTAGTGTGACCACTCATGGTCTTACAGGTACCTGTCTTGACTTCCCATAGTCTCACCGTCTTATCATCACTTCCCGATACGATGAACTCTGAATCACTGGATATAGCCACAGATAATACAGAATCTGTGTGACCACTCATGGTCTTACAGGTACCTGTCTTGACGTCCCATAGTCTCGCCGTATTATCTACACTGCCCGATACGATGAACTCTGAATCACTGGATATAGCCACAGATAATACAACACTAGTGTGACAACTCATGGTCTTACAGGTACCTGTCTTGACGTCCCATAGTCTCACCGTCTTATCTTAACTTCCCGATACGATGAACTCTGAATCACTGGATATAGTCACAGCATTTACAGATCTAGTGTGACCACTCATGGTCTTACAGGTACCTGTCTTGACGTCCCATAGTCTCACCGTATTATCATCACTTCCCGATACGATGAACTCTGAATCATTGGAAATAGCCACAGCATATACAGAACTAGTGTGACCACTCATGGAATTATAGGTACCTGTCTTGACTTCCCATAGTCTCACCGTATTATTATAACTTCCGAATACGATGAACTCTGAATCACTGGATATAGCCACAGATAATACAGAATCTGTGTGACCACTCATGGTCTTACAGGTACCTGTCTTGACGTCCCATAGTCTCACCGTATTATTATAACTTCCGAATACGATGAACTCTGAATCACTGGATATAGCCACAGATAATACAGAATCTGTGTGACCACTCATGGTCTTACAGGTACCTGTCTTGACGTCCCATAGTCTCACCGTTTCATCATAACTTCCCGATACGATGAACTCTGAATCACTGGATATAGCCACAAATAATACAGAATCTGTGTGACCACTCATGGTCTTACAGGTACCTTTCTTGACGTCCCATAGTCTCACCGTTTCATCATAACTTCCCGATACGATGAACTCTGAATCACTGGATATAGCCACAGATAATACAGAATCTGTGTGACCACTCATGGTCTTACAGGTACCTGTCTTGACTTCCCATAGTCTCACCGTTTCATCATAACTTCCCGATACGATGAACTCTGAATCACTGGATATAGCCACAGCAGATACAGATCTAGTGTGACCACTCATGGTCTTACAGGTACCTGTCTTGACGTCCCATAGTCTCACCGTCTTATCTTAACTTCCCGATACGATGAACTCTGAATCACTGGATATAGTCACAGCATTTACAGATCTAGTGTGACCACTCATGGTCTTACAGGTACCTGTCTTGACGTCCCATAGTCTCACCGTATAATCATCACTGCCCGATACGATGAACTCTGAATCACTGGATATAGCCACAAATAATACAGAATCTGTGTGACCACTCATGGTCTTACAGGTACCTTTCTTGACGTCCCATAGTCTCACCGTATTATCTACACTGCCCGATACGATGAACTCTGAATCACTGGATATAGTCACAGCATTTACAGATCTAGTGTGACCACTCATGGTCTTACAGGTACCTGTCTTGACGTCTCATAGTCTCACTGTATAATCATCACTTCCCGATACGATGAACTCTGAATCACTGGATATAGCCACAAATAATACAGAATCTGTGTGACCACTCATGGTCTTACAGGTACCTTTCTTGACGTCCCATAGTCTCACCGTATTATCTACACTGCCCGATACGATGAACTCTGAATCACTGGATATAGTCACAGCATTTACAGATCTAGTGTGACCACTCATGGTCTTACAGGTACCTGTCTTGACGTCTCATAGTCTCACTGTATAATCATCACTTCCCGATACGATGAACTCTGAATCACTGGATATAGCCACAAATAATACAGAATCTGTGTGACCACTCATGGTCTTACAGGTACCTTTCTTGACGTCCCATAGTCTCACCGTATTATCTACACTGCCCGATACGATGAACTCTGAATCACTGGATATAGTCACAGCATTTACAGATCTAGTGTGACCACTCATGGTCTTACAGGTACCTGTCTTGACGTCCCATAGTCTCACCGTATAATCATCACTGCCCGATACGATGAACTCTGAATCACTGGATATAGCCACAAATAATACAGAATCTGTGTGACCACTCATGGTCTTACAGGTACCTGTCTTGACGTCCCATAGTCTCACCGTATTATCTACACTGCCCGATACGATGAACTCTGAATCACTGGATATAGTCACAGCATTTACAGATCTAGTGTGACCACTCATGGTCTTACAAGTACCTGTCTTGACTTCCCATAGTCTCACCGTTTCATCATAACTTCCCGATACGATGAACTCTGAATCACTGGATATAGCCACAGCAGATACAGATCTAGTGTGACCACTCATGGTCTTACAGGTACCTGTCTTGACGTCCCATAGTCTCACCGTCTTATCTTAACTTCCCGATACGATGAACTCTGAATCACTGGATATAGCCACAGATAATACAGAATCTGTGTGACCACTCATGGTCTTACAGGTATCTGTCTTGACGTCCCATAGTCTCGCCGTATAATCATGACTGCCCGATACGATGAACTCTGAATCACTGGATATAGCCACAGATAATACAGAATCTGTGTGACCACTCATGGTCTTACAGGTATCTGTCTTGACGTCCCATAGTCTCGCCGTATAATCATGACTGCCCGATACGATGAACTCTGAATCACTGGATATAGCCACAAATAATACAACACTAGTGTGACCACTCATGGTCTTACAGGTACCTGTCTTGACGTCCCATAGTCTCACCGTATTATCTACACTGCCCGATACGATGAACTCTGAATCACTGGATATAGTCACAGCATTTACAGATCTAGTGTGACCACTCATGGTCTTACAGGTACCTGTCTTGACGTCTCATAGTCTCACTGTATAATCATCACTTCCCGATACGATGAACTCTGAATCACTGGATATAGCCACAAATAATACAGAATCTGTGTGACCACTCATGGTCTTACAGGTACCTGTCTTGACGTCTCATAGTCTCACTGTATAATCATCACTTCCCGATACGATGAACTCTGAATCACTGGATATAGTCACAGCATTTACAGATCTAGTGTGACCACTCATGGTCTTACAGGTACCTGTCTTGACGTCTCATAGTCTCACTGTATAATCATCACTTCCCGATACGATGAACTCTGAATCACTGGATATAGCCACAAATAATACAACACTAGTGTGACCACTCATGGTCTTACAGGTACCTGTCTTGACGTCCCATAGTCTCACCGTATTATCTACACTGCCCGATACGATGAACTCTGAATCACTGGATATAGTCACAGCATTTACAGATCTAGTGTGACCACTCATGGTCTTACAGGTACCTGTCTTGACGTCTCATAGTCTCACTGTATAATCATCACTTCCCGATACGATGAACTCTGAATCACTGGATATAGCCACAAATAATACAGAATCTGTGTGACCACTCATGGTCTTACAGGTACCTTTCTTGACGTCCCATAGTCTCACCGTATTATCTACACTGCCCGATACGATGAACTCTGAATCACTGGATATAGTCACAGCATTTACAGATCTAGTGTGACCACTCATGGTCTTACAGGTACCTGTCTTGACGTCTCATAGTCTCACTGTATAATCATCACTTCCCGATACGATGAACTCTGAATCACTGGATATAGCCACAGCAGATACAGATCTAATGTGACCACTCATGGTCTTACAGGTACCTGTCTTGACTTCCCATAGTCTCACCGTCTTATCTACACTGCCCGATACGATGAACTCTGAATCACTGGATATAGTCACAGCATTTACAGATCTAGTGTGACCACTCATGGTCTTACAAGTACCTGTCTTGACTTCCCATAGTCTCACCGTTTCATCATAACTTCCCGATACGATGAACTCTGAATCACTGGATATAGCCACAGCAGATACAGATCTAGTGTGACCACTCATGGTCTTACAGGTACCTGTCTTGACGTCCCATAGTCTCACCGTCTTATCTTAACTTCCCGATACGATGAACTCTGAATCACTGGATATAGCCACAGATAATACAGAATCTGTGTGACCACTCATGGTCTTACAGGTATCTGTCTTGACGTCCCATAGTCTCGCCGTATAATCATGACTGCCCGATACGATGAACTCTGAATCACTGGATATAGCCACAAATAATACAGAATCTGTGTGACCACTCATGGTCTTACAGGTACCTGTCTTGACGTCCCATAGTCTCGCCGTATAATCATCACTGCCCGATACGATGAACTCTGAATCACTGGATATAGCCACAAATAATACAACACTAGTGTGACCACTCATGGTCTTACAGGTACCTGTCTTGACGTCCCATAGTCTCACCGTATTATCTACACTGCCCGATACGATGAACTCTGAATCACTGGATATAGTCACAGCATTTACAGATCTAGTGTGACCACTCATGGTCTTACAGGTACCTGTCTTGACGTCTCATAGTCTCACTGTATAATCATCACTTCCCGATACGATGAACTCTGAATCACTGGATATAGCCACAAATAATACAGAATCTGTGTGACCACTCATGGTCTTACAGGTACCTTTCTTGACGTCCCATAGTCTCACCGTATTATCATCACTTCCGATACGATGAACTCTGAATCACTGGATATAGTCACAGCATTTACAGATCTAGTGTGACCACTCATGGTCTTACAGGTACCTGTCTTGACGTCTCATAGTCTCACAGTATAATCATCACTTCCCGATACGATGAACTCTGAATCACTGGATATAGCCACAAATAATACAACACTAGTGTGACCACTCATGGTCTTACAGGTACCTGTCTTGACGTCCCATAGTCTCACCGTATTATCTACACTGCCCGATACGATGAACTCTGAATCACTGGATATAGTCACAGCATTTACAGATCTAGTGTGACCACTCATGGTCTTACAGGTACCTGTCTTGACGTCTCATAGTCTCACTGTATAATCATCACTTCCCGATACGATGAACTCTGAATCACTGGATATAGCCACAAATAATACAGAATCTGTGTGACCACTCATGGTCTTACAGGTACCTTTCTTGACGTCCCATAGTCTCACCGTATTATCTACACTGCCCGATACGATGAACTCTGAATCACTGGATATAGTCACAGCATTTACAGATCTAGTGTGACCACTCATGGTCTTACAAGTACCTGTCTTGACTTCCCATAGTCTCACCGTTTCATCATAACTTCCCGATACGATGAACTCTGAATCACTGGATATAGCCACAAATAATACAACACTAGTGTGACCACTCATGGTCTTACAGGTACCTGTCTTGACGTCCCATAGTCTCACCGTATTATCTACACTGCCCGATACGATGAACTCTGAATCACTGGATATAGTCACAGCATTTACAGATCTAGTGTGACCACTCATGGTCTTACAGGTACCTGTCTTGACGTCTCATAGTCTCACTGTATAATCATCACTTCCCGATACGATGAACTCTGAATCACTGGATATAGCCACAAATAATACAGAATCTGTGTGACCACTCATGGTCTTACAGGTACCTTTCTTGACGTCCCATAGTCTCACCGTTTCATCATAACTTCCCGATACGATGAACTCTGAATCACTGGATATAGCCACAGATAATACAGAATCTGTGTGACCACTCATGGTCTTACAGGTACCTGTCTTGACTTCCCATAGTCTCACCGTTTCATCATAACTTCCCGATACGATGAACTCTGAATCACTGGATATAGCCACAGCAGATACAGATCTAGTGTGACCACTCATGGTCTTACAGGTACCTGTCTTGACGTCCCATAGTCTCACCGTCTTATCATCACTTCCCGATACGATGAACTCTGAATCACTGGATATAGCCACAGATAATACATTACTAGTGTGACCACTCATGGTCTTACAGGTACCTGTCTTGACGTCCCATAGTCTCACCGTCTTATCTGCACTTCCCGATACGATGAACTCTGAATCACTGGATATATCCACAGCATATACCTAATGTGTGTGACCACTCATGGTCTTACAGGTACCTGTCTTGACGTCCCATAGTCTCACCGTCTTATCTTAACTTCCCGATACGATGAACTCTGAATCACTGGATATAGTCACAGCATTTACAGATCTAGTGTGACCACTCATGGTCTTACAGGTACCTGTCTTGACGTCTCATAGTCTCACTGTATAATCATCACTTCCCGATACAATGAACTCTGAATCACTGGATATAGCCACAAATAATACAACACTAGTGTGACCACTCATGGTCTTACAGGTACCTGTCTTGACGTCCCATAGTCTCGCCGTATTATCTACACTGCCCGATACGATGAACTCTGAATCACTGGATATAGCCACAGCAGATACAGATCTAATGTGACCACTCATGGTCTTACAGGTACCTGTCTTGACTTCCCATAGTCTCACCGTCTTATCATCACTTCCCGATACGATGAACTCTGAATCACTGGATATAGTCACAGCAGATACAGATCTAGTGTGACCACTCATGGTCTTACAGGTACCTGTCTTGACGTCCCATAGTCTCGCCGTATAATCATGACTGCCCGATACGATGAACTCTGAATCACTGGATATAGCCACAGATAATACAGAATCTGTGTGACCACTCATGGTCTTACAGGTACCTGTCTTGACGTCCCATAGTCTCGCCGTATAATCATGACTGCCCGATACGATGAACTCTGAATCACTGGATATAGCCACAGCATTTACAGATCTAGTGTGACCACTCATGGTCTTACAGGTACCTGTCTTGACTTCCCATAGTCTCACCGTCTTATCATCACTTCCCGATACGATGAACTCTGAATCACTGGATATAGCCACAGATAATACAGAATCTGTGTGACCACTCATGGTCTTACAGGTACCTGTCTTGACGTCCCATAGTCTCGCCGTATTATCTACACTGCCGATACGATGAACTCTGAATCACTGGATATAGTCACAGATAATACAGAATCTGTGTGACCACTCATGGTCTTACAGGTACCTGTCTTGACGTCCCATAGTCTCACCGTCTTATCTTAACTTCCCGATACGATGAACTCTGAATCACTGGATATAGTCACAGCATTTACAGATCTAGTGTGACCACTCATGGTCTTACAGGTACCTGTCTTGACGTCCCATAGTCCTCACCGTATTATCATCACTTCCCGATACGATGAACTCTGAATCATTGGAAATAGCCACAGCATATACAGAACTAGTGTGACCACTCATGGAATTATAGGTACCTGTCTTGACTTCCCATAGTCTCACCGTATTATTATAACTTCCGAATACGATGAACTCTGAATCACTGGATATAGCCACAGATAATACAGAATCTGTGTGACCACTCATGGTCTTACAGGTACCTGTCTTGACGTCCCATAGTCTCACCGTATTATTATAACTTCCGAATACGATGAACTCTGAATCACTGGATATAGCCACAGATAATACAGAATCTGTGTGACCACTCATGGTCTTACAGGTACCTGTCTTGACGTCCCATAGTCTCACCGTTTCATCATAACTTCCCGATACGATGAACTCTGAATCACTGGATATAGCCACAAATAATACAGAATCTGTGTGACCACTCATGGTCTTACAGGTACCTTTCTTGACGTCCCATAGTCTCACCGTTTCATCATAACTTCCCGATACGATGAACTCTGAATCACTGGATATAGCCACAGATGATACATAACTAGTGTGACCACTCATGGTCTTACAGGTACCTGTCTTGACGTCCCATAGTCTCACCGTATAATCTCCACTTCCCGATACGATAAACTCTGAATCACTGGATATAGCCACAGCAGATACAGATCTAGTGTGACCACTCATGGTCTTACAGGTACCTGTCTTGACGTCCCATAGTCTCACCGTCTTATCTTAACTTCCCGATACGATGAACTCTGAATCACTGGATATAGTCACAGCATTTACAGATCTAGTGTGACCACTCATGGTCTTACAGGTACCTGTCTTGACGTCCCATAGTCTCACCGTATAATCATCACTGCCCGATACGATGAACTCTGAATCACTGGATATAGCCACAAATAATACAGAATCTGTGTGACCACTCATGGTCTTACAGGTACCTTTCTTGACGTCCCATAGTCTCACCGTATTATCTACACTGCCCGATACGATGAACTCTGAATCACTGGATATAGTCACAGCATTTACAGATCTAGTGTGACCACTCATGGTCTTACAGGTACCTGTCTTGACGTCTCATAGTCTCACTGTATAATCATCACTTCCCGATACGATGAACTCTGAATCACTGGATATAGCCACAAATAATACAGAATCTGTGTGACCACTCATGGTCTTACAGGTACCTTTCTTGACGTCCCATAGTCTCACCGTATTATCTACACTGCCCGATACGATGAACTCTGAATCACTGGATATAGTCACAGCATTTACAGATCTAGTGTGACCACTCATGGTCTTACAGGTACCTGTCTTGACGTCTCATAGTCTCACTGTATAATCATCACTTCCCGATACGATGAACTCTGAATCACTGGATATAGCCACAAATAATACAGAATCTGTGTGACCACTCATGGTCTTACAGGTACCTTTCTTGACGTCCCATAGTCTCACCGTATTATCTACACTGCCCGATACGATGAACTCTGAATCACTGGATATAGTCACAGCATTTACAGATCTAGTGTGACCACTCATGGTCTTACAGGTACCTGTCTTGACGTCCCATAGTCTCACCGTATAATCATCACTGCCCGATACGATGAACTCTGAATCACTGGATATAGCCACAAATAATACAGAATCTGTGTGACCACTCATGGTCTTACAGGTACCTGTCTTGACGTCCCATAGTCTCACCGTATTATCTACACTGCCCGATACGATGAACTCTGAATCACTGGATATAGTCACAGCATTTACAGATCTAGTGTGACCACTCATGGTCTTACAAGTACCTGTCTTGACTTCCCATAGTCTCACCGTTTCATCATAACTTCCCGATACGATGAACTCTGAATCACTGGATATAGCCACAGCAGATACAGATCTAGTGTGACCACTCATGGTCTTACAGGTACCTGTCTTGACGTCCCATAGTCTCACCGTCTTATCATCACTTCCCGATACGATGAACTCTGAATCACTGGATATAGCCACAGATAATACATTACTAGTGTGACCACTCATGGTCTTACAGATACCTGTCTTGACGTCCCATAGTCTCACCGTCTTATCTGCACTTCCCGATACGATGAACTCTGAATCACTGGATATATCCACAGCATATACCTAATGTGTGTGACCACTCATGGTCTTACAGGTACCTGTCTTGACGTCCCATAGTCTCACCGTCTTATCTTAACTTCCCGATACGATGAACTCTGAATCACTGGATATAGTCACAGCATTTACAGATCTAGTGTGACCACTCATGGTCTTACAGGTACCTGTCTTGACGTCTCATAGTCTCACTGTATAATCATCACTTCCCGATACAATGAACTCTGAATCACTGGATATAGCCACAAATAATACAACACTAGTGTGACCACTCATGGTCTTACAGGTACCTGTCTTGACGTCCCATAGTCTCGCCGTATTATCTACACTGCCCGATACGATGAACTCTGAATCACTGGATATAGCCACAGCAGATACAGATCTAATGTGACCACTCATGGTCTTACAGGTACCTGTCTTGACTTCCCATAGTCTCACCGTCTTATCATCACTTCCCGATACGATGAACTCTGAATCACTGGATATAGTCACAGCATTTACAGATCTAGTGTGACCACTCATGGTCTTACAGGTACCTGTCTTGACGTCCCATAGTCTCGCCGTATAATCATGACTGCCCGATACGATGAACTCTGAATCACTGGATATAGCCACAGATAATACAGAATCTGTGTGACCACTCATGGTCTTACAGGTACCTGTCTTGACGTCCCATAGTCTCGCCGTATAATCATGACTGCCCGATACGATGAACTCTGAATCACTGGATATAGCCACAGCATTTACAGATCTAGTGTGACCACTCATGGTCTTACAGGTACCTGTCTTGACTTCCCATAGTCTCACCGTCTTATCATCACTTCCCGATACGATGAACTCTGAATCACTGGATATAGCCACAGATAATACAGAATCTGTGTGACCACTCATGGTCTTACAGGTACCTGTCTTGACGTCCCATAGTCTCGCCGTATTATCTACACTGCCCGATACGATGAACTCTGAATCACTGGATATAGTCACAGATAATACAGAATCTGTGTGACCACTCATGGTCTTACAGGTACCTGTCTTGACGTCCCATAGTCTCACCGTCTTATCTTAACTTCCCGATACGATGAACTCTGAATCACTGGATATAGTCACAGCATTTACAGATCTAGTGTGACCACTCATGGTCTTACAGGTACCTGTCTTGACGTCCCATAGTCTCACCGTATTATCATCACTTCCCGATACGATGAACTCTGAATCATTGGAAATAGCCACAGCATATACAGAACTAGTGTGACCACTCATGGAATTATAGGTACCTGTCTTGACTTCCCATAGTCTCACCGTATTATTATAACTTCCGAATACGATGAACTCTGAATCACTGGATATAGCCACAGATAATACAGAATCTGTGTGACCACTCATGGTCTTACAGGTACCTGTCTTGACGTCCCATAGTCTCACCGTATTATTATAACTTCCGAATACGATGAACTCTGAATCACTGGATATAGCCACAGATAATACAGAATCTGTGTGACCACTCATGGTCTTACAGGTACCTGTCTTGACGTCCCATAGTCTCACCGTTTCATCATAACTTCCCGATACGATGAACTCTGAATCACTGGATATAGCCACAAATAATACAGAATCTGTGTGACCACTCATGGTCTTACAGGTACCTTTCTTGACGTCCCATAGTCTCACCGTTTCATCATAACTTCCCGATACGATGAACTCTGAATCACTGGATATAGCCACAGATAATACAGAATCTGTGTGACCACTCATGGTCTTACAGGTACCTGTCTTGACTTCCCATAGTCTCACCGTTTCATCATAACTTCCCGATACGATGAACTCTGAATCACTGGATATAGCCACAGCAGATACAGATCTAGTGTGACCACTCATGGTCTTACAGGTACCTGTCTTGACGTCCCATAGTCTCACCGTCTTATCTTAACTTCCCGATACGATGAACTCTGAATCACTGGATATAGTCACAGCATTTACAGATCTAGTGTGACCACTCATGGTCTTACAGGTACCTGTCTTGACGTCCCATAGTCTCACCGTATTATCATCACTTCCCGATACGATGAACTCTGAATCATTGGAAATAGCCACAGCATATACAGAACTAGTGTGACCACTCATGGAATTATAGGTACCTGTCTTGACTTCCCATAGTCTCACCGTATTATTATAACTTCCGAATACGATGAACTCTGAATCACTGGATATAGCCACAGATAATACAGAATCTGTGTGACCACTCATGGTCTTACAGGTACCTGTCTTGACGTCCCATAGTCTCACCGTATTATTATAACTTCCGAATACGATGAACTCTGAATCACTGGATATAGCCACAGATAATACAGAATCTGTGTGACCACTCATGGTCTTACAGGTACCTGTCTTGACGTCCCATAGTCTCACCGTTTCATCATAACTTCCCGATACGATGAACTCTGAATCACTGGATATAGCCACAAATAATACAGAATCTGTGTGACCACTCATGGTCTTACAGGTACCTTTCTTGACGTCCCATAGTCTCACCGTTTCATCATAACTTCCCGATACGATGAACTCTGAATCACTGGATATAGTCACAGCATTTACAGATCTAGTGTGACCACTCATGGTCTTACAGGTACCTGTCTTGACGTCCCATAGTCTCACCGTATAATCATCACTGCCCGATACGATGAACTCTGAATCACTGGATATAGCCACAAATAATACAGAATCTGTGTGACCACTCATGGTCTTACAGGTACCTTTCTTGACGTCCCATAGTCTCACCGTATTATCTACACTGCCCGATACGATGAACTCTGAATCACTGGATATAGTCACAGCATTTACAGATCTAGTGTGACCACTCATGGTCTTACAGGTACCTGTCTTGACGTCTCATAGTCTCACTGTATAATCATCACTTCCCGATACGATGAACTCTGAATCACTGGATATAGCCACAAATAATACAGAATCTGTGTGACCACTCATGGTCTTACAGGTACCTTTCTTGACGTCCCATAGTCTCACCGTATTATCTACACTGCCCGATACGATGAACTCTGAATCACTGGATATAGTCACAGCATTTACAGATCTAGTGTGACCACTCATGGTCTTACAAGTACCTGTCTTGACTTCCCATAGTCTCACCGTTTCATCATAACTTCCCGATACGATGAACTCTGAATCACTGGATATAGCCACAGCAGATACAGATCTAGTGTGACCACTCATGGTCTTACAGGTACCTGTCTTGACGTCCCATAGTCTCACCGTATTATCTACACTGCCCGATACGATGAACTCTGAATCACTGGATATAGTCACAGCATTTACAGATCTAGTGTGACCACTCATGGTCTTACAGGTACCTGTCTTGACGTCCCATAGTCTCACCGTATAATCATCACTGCCCGATACGATGAACTCTGAATCACTGGATATAGCCACAAATAATACAGAATCTGTGTGACCACTCATGGTCTTACAGGTACCTGTCTTGACGTCCCATAGTCTCACCGTATTATCTACACTGCCCGATACGATGAACTCTGAATCACTGGATATAGTCACAGCATTTACAGATCTAGTGTGACCACTCATGGTCTTACAAGTACCTGTCTTGACTTCCCATAGTCTCACCGTTTCATCATAACTTCCCGATACGATGAACTCTGAATCACTGGATATAGCCACAGCAGATACAGATCTAGTGTGACCACTCATGGTCTTACAGGTACCTGTCTTGACGTCCCATAGTCTCACCGTCTTATCATCACTTCCCGATACGATGAACTCTGAATCACTGGATATAGCCACAGATAATACATTACTAGTGTGACCACTCATGGTCTTACAGGTACCTGTCTTGACGTCCCATAGTCTCACCGTCTTATCTGCACTTCCCGATACGATGAACTCTGAATCACTGGATATATCCACAGCATATACCTAATGTGTGTGACCACTCATGGTCTTACAGGTACCTGTCTTGACGTCCCATAGTCTCACCGTCTTATCTTAACTTCCCGATACGATGAACTCTGAATCACTGGATATAGTCACAGCATTTACAGATCTAGTGTGACCACTCATGGTCTTACAGGTACCTGTCTTGACGTCTCATAGTCTCACTGTATAATCATCACTTCCCGATACAATGAACTCTGAATCACTGGATATAGCCACAAATAATACAACACTAGTGTGACCACTCATGGTCTTACAGGTACCTGTCTTGACGTCCCATAGTCTCGCCTTATTATCTACACTGCCCGATACGATGAACTCTGAATCACTGGATATAGCCACAGCAGATACAGATCTAATGTGACCACTCATGGTCTTACAGGTACCTGTCTTGACTTCCCATAGTCTCACCGTCTTATCATCACTTCCCGATACGATGAACTCTGAATCACTGGATATAGTCACAGCATTTACAGATCTAGTGTGACCACTCATGGTCTTACAGGTACCTGTCTTGACGTCCCATAGTCTCGCCGTATAATCATGACTGCCCGATACGATGAACTCTGAATCACTGGATATAGCCACAGATAATACAGAATCTGTGTGACCACTCATGGTCTTACAGGTACCTGTCTTGACGTCCCATAGTCTCGCCGTATAATCATGACTGCCCGATACGATGAACTCTGAATCACTGGATATAGCCACAGCATTTACAGATCTAGTGTGACCACTCATGGTCTTACAGGTACCTGTCTTGACTTCCCATAGTCTCACCGTCTTATCATCACTTCCCGATACGATGAACTCTGAATCACTGGATATAGCCACAGATAATACAGAATCTGTGTGACCACTCATGGTCTTACAGGTACCTGTCTTGACGTCCCATAGTCTCACCGTCTTATCTTAACTTCCCGATACGATGAACTCTGAATCACTGGATATAGTCACAGCATTTACAGATCTAGTGTGACCACTCATGGTCTTACAGGTACCTGTCTTGACGTCCCATAGTCTCACCGTATTATCATCACTTCCCGATACGATGAACTCTGAATCATTGGAAATAGCCACAGCATATACAGAACTAGTGTGACCACTCATGGTCTTACAGGTACCTGTCTTGACTTCCCATAGTCTCACCGTCTTATCTACACTGCCCGATACGATGAACTCTGAATCACTGGATATAGCCACAGATAATACAGAATCTGTGTGACCACTCATGGTCTTACAGGTACCTGTCTTGACGTCCCATAGTCTCACCGTATTATTATAACTTCCGAATACGATGAACTCTGAATCACTGGATATAGCCACAGATAATACAGAATCTGTGTGACCACTCATGGTCTTACAGGTACCTGTCTTGACGTCTCATAGTCTCACTGTATAATCATCACTTCCCGATACGATGAACTCTGAATCACTGGATATAGCCACAAATAATACAGAATCTGTGTGACCACTCATGGTCTTACAGGTACCTTTCTTGACGTCCCATAGTCTCACCGTCTCATCATAACTTCCCGATACGATGAACTCTGAATCACTGGATATAGTCACAGATAATACATAACTAGTGTGACCACTCATGGTCTTACAGGTACCTGTCTTGACGTCCCATAGTCTCACCGTCTCATCATAACTTCCCGATACGATGAACTCTGAATCACTGGATATAGCCACAGCATATACAGAATCTGTGTGACCACTCATGGTCTTACAGGTACCTGTCTTGACGTCCCATAGTCTCACCGTATTATCTACACTGCCCGATACGATGAACTCTGAATCACTGGATATAGTCACAGCATTTACAGATCTAGTGTGACCACTCATGGTCTTACAAGTACCTGTCTTGACTTCCCATAGTCTCACCGTTTCATCATAACTTCCCGATACGATGAACTCTGAATCACTGGATATAGCCACAGCAGATACAGATCTAGTGTGACCACTCATGGTCTTACAGGTACCTGTCTTGACGTCCCATAGTCTCACCGTCTTATCATCACTTCCCGATACGATGAACTCTGAATCACTGGATATAGCCACAGATAATACATTACTAGTGTGACCACTCATGGTCTTACAGGTACCTGTCTTGACGTCCCATAGTCTCACCGTCTTATCTGCACTTCCCGATACGATGAACTCTGAATCACTGGATATATCCACAGCATATACCTAATGTGTGTGACCACTCATGGTCTTACAGGTACCTGTCTTGACGTCCCATAGTCTCACCGTCTTATCTTAACTTCCCGATACGATGAACTCTGAATCACTGGATATAGTCACAGCATTTACAGATCTAGTGTGACCACTCATGGTCTTACAGGTACCTGTCTTGACGTCTCATAGTCTCACTGTATAATCATCACTTCCCGATACAATGAACTCTGAATCACTGGATATAGCCACAAATAATACAACACTAGTGTGACCACTCATGGTCTTACAGGTACCTGTCTTGACGTCCCATAGTCTCGCCTTATTATCTACACTGCCCGATACGATGAACTCTGAATCACTGGATATAGCCACAGCAGATACAGATCTAATGTGACCACTCATGGTCTTACAGGTACCTGTCTTGACTTCCCATAGTCTCACCGTCTTATCATCACTTCCCGATACGATGAACTCTGAATCACTGGATATAGTCACAGCATTTACAGATCTAGTGTGACCACTCATGGTCTTACAGGTACCTGTCTTGACGTCCCATAGTCTCGCCGTATAATCATGACTGCCCGATACGATGAACTCTGAATCACTGGATATAGCCACAGATAATACAGAATCTGTGTGACCACTCATGGTCTTACAGGTACCTGTCTTGACGTCCCATAGTCTCGCCGTATAATCATGACTGCCCGATACGATGAACTCTGAATCACTGGATATAGCCACAGCATTTACAGATCTAGTGTGACCACTCATGGTCTTACAGGTACCTGTCTTGACTTCCCATAGTCTCACCGTCTTATCATCACTTCCCGATACGATGAACTCTGAATCACTGGATATAGCCACAGATAATACAGAATCTGTGTGACCACTCATGGTCTTACAGGTACCTGTCTTGACGTCCCATAGTCTCGCCGTATTATCTACACTGCCCGATACGATGAACTCTGAATCACTGGATATAGCCACAGATAATACAACACTAGTGTGACAACTCATGGTCTTACAGGTACCTGTCTTGACGTCCCATAGTCTCACCGTCTTATCTTAACTTCCCGATACGATGAACTCTGAATCACTGGATATAGTCACAGCATTTACAGATCTAGTGTGACCACTCATGGTCTTACAGGTACCTGTCTTGACGTCCCATAGTCTCACCGTATTATCATCACTTCCCGATACGATGAACTCTGAATCATTGGAAATAGCCACAGCATATACAGAACTAGTGTGACCACTCATGGAATTATAGGTACCTGTCTTGACTTCCCATAGTCTCACCGTATTATTATAACTTCCGAATACGATGAACTCTGAATCACTGGATATAGCCACAGATAATACAGAATCTGTGTGACCACTCATGGTCTTACAGGTACCTGTCTTGACGTCCCATAGTCTCACCGTATTATTATAACTTCCGAATACGATGAACTCTGAATCACTGGATATAGCCACAGATAATACAGAATCTGTGTGACCACTCATGGTCTTACAGGTACCTGTCTTGACGTCCCATAGTCTCACCGTTTCATCATAACTTCCCGATACGATGAACTCTGAATCACTGGATATAGCCACAAATAATACAGAATCTGTGTGACCACTCATGGTCTTACAGGTACCTTTCTTGACGTCCCATAGTCTCACCGTTTCATCATAACTTCCCGATACGATGAACTCTGAATCACTGGATATAGCCACAGATAATACAGAATCTGTGTGACCACTCATGGTCTTACAGGTACCTGTCTTGACTTCCCATAGTCTCACCGTTTCATCATAACTTCCCGATACGATGAACTCTGAATCACTGGATATAGCCACAGCAGATACAGATCTAGTGTGACCACTCATGGTCTTACAGGTACCTGTCTTGACGTCCCATAGTCTCACCGTCTTATCTTAACTTCCCGATACGATGAACTCTGAATCACTGGATATAGTCACAGCATTTACAGATCTAGTGTGACCACTCATGGTCTTACAGGTACCTGTCTTGACGTCCCATAGTCTCACCGTATAATCATCACTGCCCGATACGATGAACTCTGAATCACTGGATATAGCCACAAATAATACAGAATCTGTGTGACCACTCATGGTCTTACAGGTACCTTTCTTGACGTCCCATAGTCTCACCGTATTATCTACACTGCCCGATACGATGAACTCTGAATCACTGGATATAGTCACAGCATTTACAGATCTAGTGTGACCACTCATGGTCTTACAGGTACCTGTCTTGACGTCTCATAGTCTCACTGTATAATCATCACTTCCCGATACGATGAACTCTGAATCACTGGATATAGCCACAAATAATACAGAATCTGTGTGACCACTCATGGTCTTACAGGTACCTTTCTTGACGTCCCATAGTCTCACCGTATTATCTACACTGCCCGATACGATGAACTCTGAATCACTGGATATAGTCACAGCATTTACAGATCTAGTGTGACCACTCATGGTCTTACAGGTACCTGTCTTGACGTCTCATAGTCTCACTGTATAATCATCACTTCCCGATACGATGAACTCTGAATCACTGGATATAGCCACAAATAATACAGAATCTGTGTGACCACTCATGGTCTTACAGGTACCTTTCTTGACGTCCCATAGTCTCACCGTATTATCTACACTGCCCGATACGATGAACTCTGAATCACTGGATATAGTCACAGCATTTACAGATCTAGTGTGACCACTCATGGTCTTACAGGTACCTGTCTTGACGTCCCATAGTCTCACCGTATAATCATCACTGCCCGATACGATGAACTCTGAATCACTGGATATAGCCACAAATAATACAGAATCTGTGTGACCACTCATGGTCTTACAGGTACCTGTCTTGACGTCCCATAGTCTCACCGTATTATCTACACTGCCCGATACGATGAACTCTGAATCACTGGATATAGTCACAGCATTTACAGATCTAGTGTGACCACTCATGGTCTTACAAGTACCTGTCTTGACTTCCCATAGTCTCACCGTTTCATCATAACTTCCCGATACGATGAACTCTGAATCACTGGATATAGCCACAGCAGATACAGATCTAGTGTGACCACTCATGGTCTTACAGGTACCTGTCTTGACGTCCCATAGTCTCACCGTCTTATCTTAACTTCCCGATACGATGAACTCTGAATCACTGGATATAGCCACAGATAATACAGAATCTGTGTGACCACTCATGGTCTTACAGGTATCTGTCTTGACGTCCCATAGTCTCGCCGTATAATCATGACTGCCCGATACGATGAACTCTGAATCACTGGATATAGCCACAGATAATACAGAATCTGTGTGACCACTCATGGTCTTACAGGTATCTGTCTTGACGTCCCATAGTCTCGCCGTATAATCATGACTGCCCGATACGATGAACTCTGAATCACTGGATATAGCCACAAATAATACAACACTAGTGTGACCACTCATGGTCTTACAGGTACCTGTCTTGACGTCCCATAGTCTCACCGTATTATCTACACTGCCCGATACGATGAACTCTGAATCACTGGATATAGTCACAGCATTTACAGATCTAGTGTGACCACTCATGGTCTTACAGGTACCTGTCTTGACGTCTCATAGTCTCACTGTATAATCATCACTTCCCGATACGATGAACTCTGAATCACTGGATATAGCCACAAATAATACAGAATCTGTGTGACCACTCATGGTCTTACAGGTACCTGTCTTGACGTCTCATAGTCTCACTGTATAATCATCACTTCCCGATACGATGAACTCTGAATCACTGGATATAGTCACAGCATTTACAGATCTAGTGTGACCACTCATGGTCTTACAGGTACCTGTCTTGACGTCTCATAGTCTCACTGTATAATCATCACTTCCCGATACGATGAACTCTGAATCACTGGATATAGCCACAAATAATACAACACTAGTGTGACCACTCATGGTCTTACAGGTACCTGTCTTGACGTCCCATAGTCTCACCGTATTATCTACACTGCCCGATACGATGAACTCTGAATCACTGGATATAGTCACAGCATTTACAGATCTAGTGTGACCACTCATGGTCTTACAGGTACCTGTCTTGACGTCTCATAGTCTCACTGTATAATCATCACTTCCCGATACGATGAACTCTGAATCACTGGATATAGCCACAAATAATACAGAATCTGTGTGACCACTCATGGTCTTACAGGTACCTTTCTTGACGTCCCATAGTCTCACCGTATTATCTACACTGCCCGATACGATGAACTCTGAATCACTGGATATAGTCACAGCATTTACAGATCTAGTGTGACCACTCATGGTCTTACAGGTACCTGTCTTGACGTCTCATAGTCTCACTGTATAATCATCACTTCCCGATACGATGAACTCTGAATCACTGGATATAGCCACAGCAGATACAGATCTAATGTGACCACTCATGGTCTTACAGGTACCTGTCTTGACTTCCCATAGTCTCACCGTCTTATCTACACTGCCCGATACGATGAACTCTGAATCACTGGATATAGTCACAGCATTTACAGATCTAGTGTGACCACTCATGGTCTTACAAGTACCTGTCTTGACTTCCCATAGTCTCACCGTTTCATCATAACTTCCCGATACGATGAACTCTGAATCACTGGATATAGCCACAGCAGATACAGATCTAGTGTGACCACTCATGGTCTTACAGGTACCTGTCTTGACGTCCCATAGTCTCACCGTCTTATCTTAACTTCCCGATACGATGAACTCTGAATCACTGGATATAGCCACAGATAATACAGAATCTGTGTGACCACTCATGGTCTTACAGGTATCTGTCTTGACGTCCCATAGTCTCGCCGTATAATCATGACTGCCCGATACGATGAACTCTGAATCACTGGATATAGCCACAAATAATACAGAATCTGTGTGACCACTCATGGTCTTACAGGTACCTGTCTTGACGTCCCATAGTCTCGCCGTATAATCATCACTGCCCGATACGATGAACTCTGAATCACTGGATATAGCCACAAATAATACAACACTAGTGTGACCACTCATGGTCTTACAGGTACCTGTCTTGACGTCCCATAGTCTCACCGTATTATCTACACTGCCCGATACGATGAACTCTGAATCACTGGATATAGTCACAGCATTTACAGATCTAGTGTGACCACTCATGGTCTTACAGGTACCTGTCTTGACGTCTCATAGTCTCACTGTATAATCATCACTTCCCGATACGATGAACTCTGAATCACTGGATATAGCCACAAATAATACAGAATCTGTGTGACCACTCATGGTCTTACAGGTACCTTTCTTGACGTCCCATAGTCTCACCGTATTATCATCACTTCCCGATACGATGAACTCTGAATCACTGGATATAGTCACAGCATTTACAGATCTAGTGTGACCACTCATGGTCTTACAGGTACCTGTCTTGACGTCTCATAGTCTCACAGTATAATCATCACTTCCCGATACGATGAACTCTGAATCACTGGATATAGCCACAAATAATACAACACTAGTGTGACCACTCATGGTCTTACAGGTACCTGTCTTGACGTCCCATAGTCTCACCGTATTATCTACACTGCCCGATACGATGAACTCTGAATCACTGGATATAGTCACAGCATTTACAGATCTAGTGTGACCACTCATGGTCTTACAGGTACCTGTCTTGACGTCTCATAGTCTCACTGTATAATCATCACTTCCCGATACGATGAACTCTGAATCACTGGATATAGCCACAAATAATACAGAATCTGTGTGACCACTCATGGTCTTACAGGTACCTTTCTTGACGTCCCATAGTCTCACCGTATTATCTACACTGCCCGATACGATGAACTCTGAATCACTGGATATAGTCACAGCATTTACAGATCTAGTGTGACCACTCATGGTCTTACAAGTACCTGTCTTGACTTCCCATAGTCTCACCGTTTCATCATAACTTCCCGATACGATGAACTCTGAATCACTGGATATAGCCACAGCAGATACAGATCTAGTGTGACCACTCATGGTCTTACAGGTACCTGTCTTGACGTCCCATAGTCTCACCGTCTTATCTTAACTTCCCGATACGATGAACTCTGAATCACTGGATATAGCCACAGATAATACAGAATCTGTGTGACCACTCATGGTCTTACAGGTATCTGTCTTGACGTCCCATAGTCTCGCCGTATAATCATGACTGCCCGATACGATGAACTCTGAATCACTGGATATAGCCACAGCATTTACAGATCTAGTGTGACCACTCATGGTCTTACAGGTACCTGTCTTGACGTCCCATAGTCTCACCGTATAATCATCACTTCCCGATACGATGAACTCTGAATCACTGGATATAGCCACAAATAATACAGAATAAGTGTGACCACTCATGGTCTTACAGGTACCTGTCTTGACGTCCCATAGTCTCGCCGTATAATCATGACTGCCCGATACGATGAACTCTGAATCACTGGATATAGCCACAGCAGATACAGATCTAGTGTGACCACTCATGGTCTTACAGGTACCTGTCTTGACTTCCCATAGTCTCACCGTCTTATCATCACTTCCCGATACGATGAACTCTGAATCACTGGATATAGCCACAGATAATACAGAATCTGTGTGACCACTCATGGTCTTACAGGTACCTGTCTTGACGTCCCATAGTCTCGCCGTATAATCATGACTGCCCGATACGATGAACTCTGAATCACTGGATATAGTCACAGATAATACAGAATCTGTGTGACCACTCATGGTCTTACAGGTACCTGTCTTGACGTCCCATAGTCTCGCCGTATAATCATGACTGCCCGATACGATGAACTCTGAATCACTGGATATAGCCACAGCATTTACAGATCTAGTGTGACCACTCATGGTCTTACAAGTACCTGTCTTGACTTCCCATAGTCTCACCGTTTCATCATAACTTCCCGATACGATGAACTCTGAATCACTGGATATAGCCACAGCAGATACAGATCTAGTGTGACCACTCATGGTCTTACAGGTACCTGTCTTGACGTCCCATAGTCTCACCGTCTTATCATCACTTCCCGATACGATGAACTCTGAATCACTGGATATAGCCACAGATCATACATAATCTGTGTGACCACTCATGGTCTTACAGGTACCTGTCTTGACGTCTCATAGTCTCACAGTATAATCATCACTTCCCGATACGATGAACTCTGAATCACTGGATATAGCCACAAATAATACAACACTAGTGTGACCACTCATGGTCTTACAGGTACCTGTCTTGACGTCCCATAGTCTCACCGTATTATCTACACTGCCCGATACGATGAACTCTGAATCACTGGATATAGTCACAGCATTTACAGATCTAGTGTGACCACTCATGGTCTTACAGGTACCTGTCTTGACGTCTCATAGTCTCACTGTATAATCATCACTTCCCGATACGATGAACTCTGAATCACTGGATATAGCCACAAATAATACAGAATCTGTGTGACCACTCATGGTCTTACAGGTATCTGTCTTGACGTCCCATAGTCTCGCCGTATAATCATGACTGCCCGATACGATGAACTCTGAATCACTGGATATAGCCACAAATAATACAACACTAGTGTGACCACTCATGGTCTTACAGGTACCTGTCTTGACGTCCCATAGTCTCACCGTATTATCTACACTGCCCGATACGATGAACTCTGAATCACTGGATATAGTCACAGCATTTACAGATCTAGTGTGACCACTCATGGTCTTACAGGTACCTGTCTTGACGTCTCATAGTCTCACTGTATAATCATCACTTCCCGATACGATGAACTCTGAATCACTGGATATAGCCACAAATAATACAGAATCTGTGTGACCACTCATGGTCTTACAGGTACCTGTCTTGACGTCTCATAGTCTCACTGTATAATCATCACTTCCCGATACGATGAACTCTGAATCACTGGATATAGTCACAGCATTTACAGATCTAGTGTGACCACTCATGGTCTTACAGGTACCTGTCTTGACGTCTCATAGTCTCACTGTATAATCATCACTTCCCGATACGATGAACTCTGAATCACTGGATATAGCCACAAATAATACAACACTAGTGTGACCACTCATGGTCTTACAGGTACCTGTCTTGACGTCCCATAGTCTCACCGTATTATCTACACTGCCCGATACGATGAACTCTGAATCACTGGATATAGTCACAGCATTTACAGATCTAGTGTGACCACTCATGGTCTTACAGGTACCTGTCTTGACGTCTCATAGTCTCACTGTATAATCATCACTTCCCGATACGATGAACTCTGAATCACTGGATATAGCCACAAATAATACAGAATCTGTGTGACAACTCATGGTCTTACAGGTACCTTTCTTGACGTCCCATAGTCTCACCGTATTATCTACACTGCCCGATACGATGAACTCTGAATCACTGGATATAGTCACAGCATTTACAGATCTAGTGTGACCACTCATGGTCTTACAGGTACCTGTCTTGACGTCTCATAGTCTCACTGTATAATCATCACTTCCCGATACGATGAACTCTGAATCACTGGATATAGCCACAAATAATACAGAATCTGTGTGACCACTCATGGTCTTACAGGTACCTTTCTTGACGTCCCATAGTCTCACCGTATTATCTACACTGCCCGATACGATGAACTCTGAATCACTGGATATAGTCACAGCATTTACAGATCTAGTGTGACCACTCATGGTCTTACAAGTACCTGTCTTGACTTCCCATAGTCTCACCGTTTCATCATAACTTCCCGATACGATGAACTCTGAATCACTGGATATAGCCACAGCAGATACAGATCTAGTGTGACCACTCATGGTCTTACAGGTACCTGTCTTGACGTCCCATAGTCTCACCGTCTTATCTTAACTTCCCGATACGATGAACTCTGAATCACTGGATATAGCCACAGATAATACAGAATCTGTGTGACCACTCATGGTCTTACAGGTATCTGTCTTGACGTCCCATAGTCTCGCCGTATAATCATGACTGCCCGATACGATGAACTCTGAATCACTGGATATAGCCACAGCATTTACAGATCTAGTGTGACCACTCATGGTCTTACAGGTACCTGTCTTGACGTCCCATAGTCTCACCGTATAATCATCACTTCCCGATACGATGAACTCTGAATCACTGGATATAGCCACAAATAATACAGAATAAGTGTGACCACTCATGGTCTTACAGGTACCTGTCTTGACGTCCCATAGTCTCGCCGTATAATCATGACTGCCCGATACGATGAACTCTGAATCACTGGATATAGCCACAGCAGATACAGATCTAGTGTGACCACTCATGGTCTTACAGGTACCTGTCTTGACTTCCCATAGTCTCACCGTCTTATCATCACTTCCCGATACGATGAACTCTGAATCACTGGATATAGCCACAGATAATACAGAATCTGTGTGACCACTCATGGTCTTACAGGTACCTGTCTTGACGTCCCATAGTCTCGCCGTATAATCATGACTGCCCGATACGATGAACTCTGAATCACTGGATATAGTCACAGATAATACAGAATCTGTGTGACCACTCATGGTCTTACAGGTACCTGTCTTGACGTCCCATAGTCTCGCCGTATAATCATGACTGCCCGATACGATGAACTCTGAATCACTGGATATAGCCACAGCATTTACAGATCTAGTGTGACCACTCATGGTCTTACAAGTACCTGTCTTGACTTCCCATAGTCTCACCGTTTCATCATAACTTCCCGATACGATGAACTCTGAATCACTGGATATAGCCACAGCAGATACAGATCTAGTGTGACCACTCATGGTCTTACAGGTACCTGTCTTGACGTCCCATAGTCTCACCGTCTTATCATCACTTCCCGATACGATGAACTCTGAATCACTGGATATAGCCACAGATCATACATAATCTGTGTGACCACTCATGGTCTTACAGGTACCTGTCTTGACGTCTCATAGTCTCACAGTATAATCATCACTTCCCGATACGATGAACTCTGAATCACTGGATATAGCCACAAATAATACAACACTAGTGTGACCACTCATGGTCTTACAGGTACCTGTCTTGACGTCCCATAGTCTCACCGTATTATCTACACTGCCCGATACGATGAACTCTGAATCACTGGATATAGTCACAGCATTTACAGATCTAGTGTGACCACTCATGGTCTTACAGGTACCTGTCTTGACGTCTCATAGTCTCACTGTATAATCATCACTTCCCGATACGATGAACTCTGAATCACTGGATATAGCCACAAATAATACAGAATCTGTGTGACCACTCATGGTCTTACAGGTATCTGTCTTGACGTCCCATAGTCTCGCCGTATAATCATGACTGCCCGATACGATGAACTCTGAATCACTGGATATAGCCACAAATAATACAACACTAGTGTGACCACTCATGGTCTTACAGGTACCTGTCTTGACGTCCCATAGTCTCACCGTATTATCTACACTGCCCGATACGATGAACTCTGAATCACTGGATATAGTCACAGCATTTACAGATCTAGTGTGACCACTCATGGTCTTACAGGTACCTGTCTTGACGTCTCATAGTCTCACTGTATAATCATCACTTCCCGATACGATGAACTCTGAATCACTGGATATAGCCACAAATAATACAGAATCTGTGTGACCACTCATGGTCTTACAGGTACCTGTCTTGACGTCTCATAGTCTCACTGTATAATCATCACTTCCCGATACGATGAACTCTGAATCACTGGATATAGTCACAGCATTTACAGATCTAGTGTGACCACTCATGGTCTTACAGGTACCTGTCTTGACGTCTCATAGTCTCACTGTATAATCATCACTTCCCGATACGATGAACTCTGAATCACTGGATATAGCCACAAATAATACAAAACTAGTGTGACCACTCATGGTCTTACAGGTACCTGTCTTGACGTCCCATAGTCTCACCGTATTATCTACACTGCCCGATACGATGAACTCTGAATCACTGGATATAGTCACAGCATTTACAGATCTAGTGTGACCACTCATGGTCTTACAGGTACCTGTCTTGACGTCTCATAGTCTCACTGTATAATCATCACTTCCCGATACGATGAACTCTGAATCACTGGATATAGCCACAAATAATACAGAATCTGTGTGACAACTCATGGTCTTACAGGTACCTTTCTTGACGTCCCATAGTCTCACCGTATTATCTACACTGCCCGATACGATGAACTCTGAATCACTGGATATAGTCACAGCATTTACAGATCTAGTGTGACCACTCATGGTCTTACAGGTACCTGTCTTGACGTCTCATAGTCTCACTGTATAATCATCACTTCCCGATACGATGAACTCTGAATCACTGGATATAGCCACAGCAGATACAGATCTAATGTGACCACTCATGGTCTTACAGGTACCTGTCTTGACTTCCCATAGTCTCACCGTCTTATCTACACTGCCCGATACGATGAACTCTGAATCACTGGATATAGCCACAGCAGATACAGATCTAGTGTGACCACTCATGGTCTTACAGGTACCTGTCTTGACGTCCCATAGTCTCGCCGTATAATCATGACTGCCCGATACGATGAACTCTGAATCACTGGATATAGCCACAGCATTTACAGATCTAGTGTGACCACTCATGGTCTTACAAGTACCTGTCTTGACTTCCCATAGTCTCACCGTTTCATCATAACTTCCCGATACGATGAACTCTGAATCACTGGATATAGCCACAGCAGATACAGATCTAGTGTGACCACTCATGGTCTTACAGGTACCTGTCTTGACGTCCCATAGTCTCACCGTCTTATCATCACTTCCCGATACGATGAACTCTGAATCACTGGATATAGCCACAGATCATACATAATCTGTGTGACCACTCATGGTCTTACAGGTACCTGTCTTGACGTCCCATAGTCTCACCGTATTATCTACACTGCCCGATACGATGAACTCTGAATCACTGGATATAGTCACAGCATTTACAGATCTAGTGTGACCACTCATGGTCTTACAGGTACCTGTCTTGACGTCTCATAGTCTCACTGTATAATCATCACTTCCCGATACGATGAACTCTGAATCACTGGATATAGCCACAAATAATACAGAATCTGTGTGACCACTCATGGTCTTACAGGTATCTGTCTTGACGTCCCATAGTCTCGCCGTATAATCATGACTGCCCGATACGATGAACTCTGAATCACTGGATATAGCCACAAATAATACAACACTAGTGTGACCACTCATGGTCTTACAGGTACCTGTCTTGACGTCCCATAGTCTCACCGTATTATCTACACTGCCCGATACGATGAACTCTGAATCACTGGATATAGTCACAGCATTTACAGATCTAGTGTGACCACTCATGGTCTTACAGGTACCTGTCTTGACGTCTCATAGTCTCACTGTATAATCATCACTTCCCGATACGATGAACTCTGAATCACTGGATATAGCCACAAATAATACAGAATCTGTGTGACCACTCATGGTCTTACAGGTACCTGTCTTGACGTCTCATAGTCTCACAGTATAATCATCACTTCCCGATACGATGAACTCTGAATCACTGGATATAGCCACAAATAATACAACACTAGTGTGACCACTCATGGTCTTACAGGTACCTGTCTTGACGTCCCATAGTCTCACCGTATTATCTACACTGCCCGATACGATGAACTCTGAATCACTGGATATAGTCACAGCATTTACAGATCTAGTGTGACCACTCATGGTCTTACAGGTACCTGTCTTGACGTCTCATAGTCTCACTGTATAATCATCACTTCCCGATACGATGAACTCTGAATCACTGGATATAGCCACAAATAATACAGAATCTGTGTGACCACTCATGGTCTTACAGGTACCTTTCTTGACGTCCCATAGTCTCACCGTATTATCTACACTGCCCGATACGATGAACTCTGAATCACTGGATATAGTCACAGCATTTACAGATCTAGTGTGACCACTCATGGTCTTACAAGTACCTGTCTTGACTTCCCATAGTCTCACCGTTTCATCATAACTTCCCGATACGATGAACTCTGAATCACTGGATATAGCCACAGCAGATACAGATCTAGTGTGACCACTCATGGTCTTACAGGTACCTGTCTTGACGTCCCATAGTCTCACCGTCTTATCTTAACTTCCCGATACGATGAACTCTGAATCACTGGATATAGCCACAGATAATACAGAATCTGTGTGACCACTCATGGTCTTACAGGTATCTGTCTTGACGTCCCATAGTCTCGCCGTATAATCATGACTGCCCGATACGATGAACTCTGAATCACTGGATATAGCCACAGCATTTACAGATCTAGTGTGACCACTCATGGTCTTACAGGTACCTGTCTTGACGTCCCATAGTCTCACCGTATAATCATCACTTCCCGATACGATGAACTCTGAATCACTGGATATAGCCACAAATAATACAGAATAAGTGTGACCACTCATGGTCTTACAGGTACCTGTCTTGACGTCCCATAGTCTCGCCGTATAATCATGACTGCCCGATACGATGAACTCTGAATCACTGGATATAGCCACAGCAGATACAGATCTAGTGTGACCACTCATGGTCTTACAGGTACCTGTCTTGACTTCCCATAGTCTCACCGTCTTATCATCACTTCCCGATACGATGAACTCTGAATCACTGGATATAGCCACAGATAATACAGAATCTGTGTGACCACTCATGGTCTTACAGGTACCTGTCTTGACGTCCCATAGTCTCGCCGTATAATCATGACTGCCCGATACGATGAACTCTGAATCACTGGATATAGTCACAGATAATACAGAATCTGTGTGACCACTCATGGTCTTACAGGTACCTGTCTTGACGTCCCATAGTCTCGCCGTATAATCATGACTGCCCGATACGATGAACTCTGAATCACTGGATATAGCCACAGCATTTACAGATCTAGTGTGACCACTCATGGTCTTACAGGTACCTGTCTTGACTTCCCATAGTCTCACCGTCTTATCATCACTTCCCGATACGATGAACTCTGAATCACTGGATATAGCCACAGATAATACAGAATCTGTGTGACCACTCATGGTCTTACAGGTACCTGTCTTGACGTCCCATAGTCTCACCGTCTTATCATCACTTCCCGATACGATGAACTCTGAATCACTGGATATAGCCACAGATCATACATAATCTGTGTGACCACTCATGGTCTTACAGGTACCTGTCTTGACGTCTCATAGTCTCACAGTATAATCATCACTTCCCGATACGATGAACTCTGAATCACTGGATATAGCCACAAATAATACAACACTAGTGTGACCACTCATGGTCTTACAGGTACCTGTCTTGACGTCCCATAGTCTCACCGTATTATCTACACTGCCCGATACGATGAACTCTGAATCAATGGATATAGTCACAGCATTTACAGATCTAGTGTGACCACTCATGGTCTTACAGGTACCTGTCTTGACGTCTCATAGTCTCACTGTATAATCATCACTTCCCGATACGATGAACTCTGAATCACTGGATATAGCCACAAATAATACAGAATCTGTGTGACCACTCATGGTCTTACAGGTACCTTTCTTGACGTCCCATAGTCTCACCGTATTATCTACACTGCCCGATACGATGAACTCTGAATCACTGGATATAGTCACAGCATTTACAGATCTAGTGTGACCACTCATGGTCTTACAGGTACCTGTCTTGACGTCCCATAGTCTCGCCGTATAATCATGACTGCCCGATACGATGAACTCTGAATCACTGGATATAGCCACAAATAATACAACACTAGTGTGACCACTCATGGTCTTACAGGTACCTGTCTTGACGTCCCATAGTCTCACCGTATTATCTACACTGCCCGATACGATGAACTCTGAATCACTGGATATAGTCACAGCATTTACAGATCTAGTGTGACCACTCATGGTCTTACAGGTACCTGTCTTGACGTCTCATAGTCTCACTGTATAATCATCACTTCCCGATACGATGAACTCTGAATCACTGGATATAGCCACAAATAATACAGAATCTGTGTGACCACTCATGGTCTTACAGGTACCTTTCTTGACGTCCCATAGTCTCACCGTATTATCATCACTTCCCGATACGATGAACTCTGAATCACTGGATATAGTCACAGCATTTACAGATCTAGTGTGACCACTCATGGTCTTACAGGTACCTGTCTTGACGTCTCATAGTCTCACAGTATAATCATCACTTCCCGATACGATGAACTCTGAATCACTGGATATAGCCACAAATAATACAACACTAGTGTGACCACTCATGGTCTTACAGGTACCTGTCTTGACGTCCCATAGTCTCACCGTATTATCTACACTGCCCGATACGATGAACTCTGAATCACTGGATATAGTCACAGCATTTACAGATCTAGTGTGACCACTCATGGTCTTACAGGTACCTGTCTTGACGTCTCATAGTCTCACTGTATAATCATCACTTCCCGATACGATGAACTCTGAATCACTGGATATAGCCACAAATAATACAACACTAGTGTGACCACTCATGGTCTTACAGGTACCTGTCTTGACGTCCCATAGTCTCACCGTATTATCTACACTGCCCGATACGATGAACTCTGAATCACTGGATATAGTCACAGCATTTACAGATCTAGTGTGACCACTCATGGTCTTACAGGTACCTGTCTTGACGTCCCATAGTCTCGCCGTATTATCTACACTGCCCGATACGATGAACTCTGAATCACTGGATATAGCCACAAATAATACAACACTAGTGTGACCACTCATGGTCTTACAGGTACCTGTCTTGACGTCCCATAGTCTCACCGTATTATCTACACTGCCCGATACGATGAACTCTGAATCACTGGATATAGTCACAGCATTTACAGATCTAGTGTGACCACTCATGGTCTTACAGGTACCTGTCTTGACGTCTCATAGTCTCACTGTATAATCATCACTTCCCGATACGATGAACTCTGAATCACTGGATATAGCCACAGCAGATACAGATCTAGTGTGACCACTCATGGTCTTACAGGTACCTGTCTTGACTTCCCATAGTCTCACCGTCTTATCATCACTTCCCGATACGATGAACTCTGAATCACTGGATATAGCCACAGATATTACAGAATCTGTGTGACCACTCATGGTCTTACAGGTACCTGTCTTGACGTCCCATAGTCTCGCCGTATAATCATGACTGCCCGATACGATGATCTCTGAATCACTGGATATAGCCACAAATAATACAACACTAGTGTGACCACTCATGGTCTTACAGGTACCTGTCTTGACGTCCCATAGTCTCACCGTATTATCTACACTGCCCGATACGATGAACTCTGAATCACTGGATATAGTCACAGCATTTACAGATCTAGTGTGACCACTCATGGTCTTACAGGTACCTGTCTTGACGTCTCATAGTCTCACTGTATAATCATCACTTCCCGATACGATGAACTCTGAATCACTGGATATAGCCACAAATAATACAGAATCTGTGTGACCACTCATGGTCTTACAGGTACCTTTCTTGACGTCCCATAGTCTCACCGTCTTATCTTAACTTCCCGATACGATGAACTCTGAATCACTGGATATAGTCACAGCATTTACAGATCTAGTGTGACCACTCATGGTCTTACAGGTACCTGTCTTGACGTCTCATAGTCTCACAGTATAATCAACACTTCCCGATACAATGAACTCTGAATCACTGGATATAGCCACAAATAATACAACACTAGTGTGACCACTCATGGTCTTACAGGTACCTGTCTTGACGTCCCATAGTCTCACCGTATTATCTACACTGCCCGATACGATGAACTCTGAATCACTGGATATAGCCACAGATCATACAGACTCTGTGTGACCACTCATGGTCTTACAGGTACCTGTCTTGACGTCCCATAGTCTCACCGTATTATCATCACTTGCCGATACAATGAACTCTGAATCACTGGATATAGCCACAGATAATACAGAATCTGTGTGACCACTCATGGTCTTACAGGTACCTTTCTTGACGTCCCATAGTCTCACCGTATTATCTACACTGCCCGATACGATGAACTCTGAATCACTGGATATAGCCACAGCATTTACAGATCTAGTGTGACCACTCATGGTCTTACAGGTACCTGTCTTGACGTCCCATAGTCTCACCGTATAATCATCACTTCCCGATACGATGAACTCTGAATCACTGGATATAGCCACAAATAATACAGAATAAGTGTGACCACTCATGGTCTTACAGGTACCTGTCTTGACGTCCCATAGTCTCGCCGTATAATCATGACTGCCCGATACGATGAACTCTGAATCACTGGATATAGCCACAGCAGATACAGATCTAGTGTGACCACTCATGGTCTTACAGGTACCTGTCTTGACTTCCCATAGTCTCACCGTCTTATCATCACTTCCCGATACGATGAACTCTGAATCACTGGATATAGCCACAGATAATACAGAATCTGTGTGACCACTCATGGTCTTACAGGTACCTGTCTTGACGTCCCATAGTCTCGCCGTATAATCATGACTGCCCGATACGATGAACTCTGAATCACTGGATATAGTCACAGATAATACAGAATCTGTGTGACCACTCATGGTCTTACAGGTACCTGTCTTGACGTCCCATAGTCTCGCCGTATAATCATGACTGCCCGATACGATGAACTCTGAATCACTGGATATAGTCACAGATAATACAGAATCTGTGTGACCACTCATGGTCTTACAGGTACCTGTCTTGACGTCCCATAGTCTCACCGTATTATCATCACTTGCCGATACAATGAACTCTGAATCACTGGATATAGCCACAGATCATACAGAATCTGTGTGACCACTCATGGTCTTACAGGTACCTGTCTTGACGTCCCATAGTCTCACCGTCTGATCATCACTTGCCGATACAATGAACTCTGAATCACTGGATATAGCCACAGATCATACAGAATCTGTGTGACCACTCATGGTCTTACAGGTACCTGTCTTGACGTCCCATAGTCTCACCGTCTAATCTCCACTTCCCGATACGATGAACTCTGAATCACTGGATATAGTCACAGATAATACAGAATCTGTGTGACCACTCATGGTCTTACAGGTACCTGTCTTGACGTCCCATAGTCTCACCGTCTTATCTTAACTTCCCGATACGATGAACTCTGAATCACTGGATATAGCCACAGATAATACAGAATCTGTGTGACCACTCATGGTCTTACAGGTACCTGTCTTGACTTCCCATAGTCTCACCGTCTTATCATCACTTCCCGATACGATGAACTCTGAATCACTGGATATAGCCACAGATAATACAGAATCTGTGTGACCACTCATGGTCTTACAGGTACCTGTCTTGACGTCCCATAGTCTCGCCGTATAATCATGACTGCCCGATACGATGAACTCTGAATCACTGGATATAGCCACAGATATTACAGAATCTGTGTGACCACTCATGGTCTTACAGGTACCTGTCTTGACGTCCCATAGTCTCGCCGTATAATCATGACTGCCCGATACGATGAACTCTGAATCACTGGATATAGTCACAGATAATACAGAATCTGTGTGACCACTCATGGTCTTACAGGTACCTGTCTTGACGTCCCATAGTCTCGCCGTATAATCATGACTGCCCGATACGATGAACTCTGAATCACTGGATATAGCCACAGCATTTACAGATCTAGTGTGACCACTCATGGTCTTACAGGTACCTGTCTTGACTTCCCATAGTCTCACCGTCTTATCATCACTTCCCGATACGATGAACTCTGAATCACTGGATATAGCCACAGATAATACAGAATCTGTGTGACCACTCATGGTCTTACAGGTACCTGTCTTGACGTCCCATAGTCTCACCGTCTTATCATCACTTCCCGATACGATGAACTCTGAATCACTGGATATAGCCACAGATCATACATAATCTGTGTGACCACTCATGGTCTTACAGGTACCTGTCTTGACGTCCCATAGTCTCACCGTCTGATCATCACTTCCCGATACAATGAACTCTGAATCACTGGATATAGCCACAAATAATACAACACTAGTGTGACCACTCATGGTCTTACAGGTACCTGTCTTGACGTCCCATAGTCTCACCGTATTATCTACACTGCCCGATACGATGAACTCTGAATCACTGGATATAGTCACAGCATTTACAGATCTAGTGTGACCACTCATGGTCTTACAGGTACCTGTCTTGACGTCTCATAGTCTCACTGTATAATCATCACTTCCCGATACGATGAACTCTGAATCACTGGATATAGCCACAAATAATACAGAATCTGTGTGACCACTCATGGTCTTACAGGTACCTGTCTTGACGTCCCATAGTCTCGCCGTATAATCATGACTGCCCGATACGATGAACTCTGAATCACTGGATATAGCCACAGCATTTACAGATCTAGTGTGACCACTCATGGTCTTACAGGTACCTGTCTTGACTTCCCATAGTCTCACCGTCTTATCATCACTTCCCGATACGATGAACTCTGAATCACTGGATATAGCCACAGATAATACAGAATCTGTGTGACCACTCATGGTCTTACAGGTACCTGTCTTGACGTCCCATAGTCTCACCGTCTTATCTTAACTTCCCGATACGATGAACTCTGAATCACTGGATATAGCCACAGATAATACAGAATCTGTGTGACCACTCATGGTCTTACAGGTACCTGTCTTGACGTCCCATAGTCTCGCCGTATAATCATGACTGCCCGATACGATGAACTCTGAATCACTGGATATAGCCACAGCATTTACAGATCTAGTGTGACCACTCATGGTCTTACAGGTACCTGTCTTGACTTCCCATAGTCTCACCGTCTGATCATCACTTCCCGATACGATGAACTCTGAATCACTGGATATAGCCACAGATAATACAGAATCTGTGTGACCACTCATGGTCTTACAGGTACCTGTCTTGACGTCTCATAGTCTCACTGTATAATCATCACTTCCCGATACGATGAACTCTGAATCACTGGATATAGTCACAGCATTTACAGATCTAGTGTGACCACTCATGGTCTTACAGGTACCTGTCTTGACGTCCCATAGTCTCACCGTATAATCTCCACTTCCCGATACGATGAACTCTGAATCACTGGATATAGCCACAGATAATACAACACTAGTGTGACCACTCATGGTCTTACAGGTACCTGTCTTGACGTCCCATAGTCTCACCGTCTTATCTTAACTTCCCGATACGATGAACTCTGAATCACTGGATATAGTCACAGCATTTACAGAATCTGTGTGACCACTCATGGTCTTACAGGTACCTTTCTTGACGTCCCATAGTCTCACCGTATTATCTACACTGCCCGATACGATGAACTCTGAATCACTGGATATAGCCACAAATAATACAACACTAGTGTGACCACTCATGGTCTTACAGGTACCTGTCTTGACGTCCCATAGTCTCACCGTCTTATCATCACTTCCCGATACGATGAACTCTGAATCACTGGATATAGCCACAGATAATACAGAATCTGTGTGACCACTCATGGTCTTACAGGTACCTGTCTTGACGTCCCATAGTCTCGCCGTATAATCATGACTGCCCGATACGATGAACTCTGAATCACTGGATATAGCCACAGCATTTACAGATCTAGTGTGACCACTCATGGTCTTACAGGTACCTGTCTTGACTTCCCATAGTCTCACCGTCTTATCATCACTTCCCGATACGATGAACTCTGAATCACTGGATATAGCCACAGATAATACAGAATCTGTGTGACCACTCATGGTCTTACAGGTACCTGTCTTGACGTCCCATAGTCTCGCCGTATTATCTACACTTCCCGATACGATGAACTCTGAATCACTGGATATAGCCACAGATCATATATAATCTGTGTGACCACTCATGGTCTTACAGGTACCTGTCTTGACGTCCCATAGTCTCACCGTCTCATCTCTACTTCCCGATACGATGAACTCTGAATCACTGGATATAGCCACAGATCATACATAACTAGTGTGACCACTCATGGTCTTACAGGTACCTGTCTTGACGTCCCATAGTCTCACCGTCTTATCTTAACTTCCCGATACGATGAACTCTGAATCACTGGATATAGCCACAGATCATACAGAACTAGTGTGACCACTCATTGTCTTACAGGTACCTGTCTTGACGTCCCATAGTCTCGCCGTATTATCTACACTTCCCGATACGATGAACTCTGAATCACTGGATATAGCCACAGATAATACAGAATCTGTGTGACCACTCATGGTCTTACAGGTACCTGTCTTGACGTCCCATAGTCTCGCCGTATAATCATGACTGCCCGATACGATGAACTCTGAATCACTGGATATAGCCACAGCATTTACAGATCTAGTGTGACCACTCATGGTCTTACAGGTACCTGTCTTGACTTCCCATAGTCTCACCGTCTTATCATCACTTCCCGATACGATGAACTCTGAATCACTGGATATAGCCACAGCATATACCTAATGTGTGTGACCACTCATGGTCTTACAGGTACCTGTCTTGACGTCCCATAGTCTCACCGTCTTATCTTAACTTCCCGATACGATGAACTCTGAATCACTGGATATAGCCACAGATAATACAGAATCTGTGTGACCACTCATGGTCTTACAGGTACCTGTCTTGACGTCCCATAGTCTCGCCGTATAATCATGACTGCCCGATACGATGAACTCTGAATCACTGGATATAGCCACAGCATTTACAGATCTAGTGTGACCACTCATGGTCTTACAGGTACCTGTCTTGACTTCCCATAGTCTCACCGTCTGATCATCACTTCCCGATACGATGAACTCTGAATCACTGGATATAGCCACAGATAATACAGAATCTGTGTGACCACTCATGGTCTTACAGGTACCTGTCTTGACGTCTCATAGTCTCACAGTATAATCATCACTTCCCGATACGATGAACTCTGAATCACTGGATATAGCCACAAATAATACAACACTAGTGTGACCACTCATGGTCTTACAGGTACCTGTCTTGACGTCCCATAGTCTCACCGTATTATCTACACTGCCCGATACGATGAACTCTGAATCAATGGATATAGTCACAGCATTTACAGATCTAGTGTGACCACTCATGGTCTTACAGGTACCTGTCTTGACGTCTCATAGTCTCACTGTATAATCATCACTTCCCGATACGATGAACTCTGAATCACTGGATATAGCCACAAATAATACAGAATCTGTGTGACCACTCATGGTCTTACAGGTACCTTTCTTGACGTCCCATAGTCTCGCCGTATAATCATGACTGCCCGATACGATGAACTCTGAATCACTGGATATAGCCACAGCATTTACAGATCTAGTGTGACCACTCATGGTCTTACAGGTACCTGTCTTGACTTCCCATAGTCTCACCGTCTTATCATCACTTCCCGATACAATGAACTCTGAATCACTGGATATAGCCACAGATCATACAGACTCTGTGTGACCACTCATGGTCTTACAGGTATCTGTCTTGACGTCCCATAGTCTCACCGTCTTATCTTAACTTCCCGATACGATGAACTCTGAATCACTGGATATAGCCACAGATCATACAGATCTAGTGTGACCACTCATGGTCTTACAGGTACCTGTCTTGACGTCCCATAGTCTCACCGTCTGATCATCACTTCACGATACAATGAACTCTGAATCACTGGATATAGCCACAGATCTTACATAATCTGTGAGACCACTCATGGTCTTACAGGTACCTGTCTTGACGTCCCATAGTCTCACCGTCTGATCATCACTTCCCGATACGATGAACTCTGAATCACTGGATATAGCCACAGATAATACAGAATCTGTGTGACCACTCATGGTCTTACAGGTACCTGTCTTGACGTCTCATAGTCTCACTGTATAATCATCACTTCCCGATACGATGAACTCTGAATCACTGGATATAGTCACAGCATTTACAGATCTAGTGTGACCACTCATGGTCTTACAGGTACCTGTCTTGACGTCCCATAGTCTCACCGTATAATCTCCACTTCCCGATACGATGAACTCTGAATCACTGGATATAGCCACAGATAATACAACACTAGTGTGACCACTCATGGTCTTACAGGTACCTGTCTTGACGTCCCATAGTCTCACCGTCTTATCTTAACTTCCCGATACGATGAACTCTGAATCACTGGATATAGTCACAGCATTTACAGAATCTGTGTGACCACTCATGGTCTTACAGGTACCTTTCTTGACGTCCCATAGTCTCACCGTATTATCTACACTGCCCGATACGATGAACTCTGAATCACTGGATATAGTCACAGCATTTACAGATCTAGTGTGACCACTCATGGTCTTACAGGTACCTGTCTTGACGTCTCATAGTCTCACTGTATAATCATCACTTCCCGATACGATGAACTCTGAATCACTGGATATAGCCACAAATAATACAGAATCTGTGTGACCACTCATGGTCTTACAGGTACCTTTCTTGACGTCCCATAGTCTCACCGTATTATCTACACTGCCCGATACGATGAACTCTGAATCACTGGATATAGTCACAGCATTTACAGATCTAGTGTGACCACTCATGGTCTTACAAGTACCTGTCTTGACTTCCCATAGTCTCACCGTTTCATCATAACTTCCCGATACGATGAACTCTGAATCACTGGATATAGCCACAGCAGATACAGATCTAGTGTGACCACTCATGGTCTTACAGGTACCTGTCTTGACGTCCCATAGTCTCACCGTCTTATCTTAACTTCCCGATACGATGAACTCTGAATCACTGGATATAGCCACAGATAATACAACACTAGTGTGACCACTCATGGTCTTACAGGTACCTGTCTTGACGTCCCATAGTCTCACCGTCTAATCTCCACTGCCCGATACGATGAACTCTGAATCACTGGATATAGTCACAGATAATACAGAATCTGTGTGACCACTCATGGTCTTACAGGTACCTGTCTTGACGTCTCATAGTCTCACTGTATAATCATCACTTCCCGATACGATGAACTCTGAATCACTGGATATAGCCACAGATCATACAGACTCTGTGTGACCACTCATGGTCTTACAGGTACCTGTCTTGACGTCCCATAGTCTCACCGTATTATCATCACTTGCCGATACAATGAACTCTGAATCACTGGATATAGCCACAGATCATACAGAATCTGTGTGACCACTCATGGTCTTACAGGTACCTGTCTTGACGTCCCATAGTCTCACCGTCTGATCATCACTTGCCGATACAATGAACTCTGAATCACTGGATATAGCCACAGATCATACAGAATCTGTGTGACCACTCATGGTCTTACAGGTACCTGTCTTGACGTCCCATAGTCTCACCGTCTAATCTCCACTTCCCGATACGATGAACTCTGAATCACTGGATATAGTCACAGATAATACAGAATCTGTGTGACCACTCATGGTCTTACAGGTACCTGTCTTGACGTCCCATAGTCTCACCGTCTTATCTTAACTTCCCGATACGATGAACTCTGAATCACTGGATATAGCCACAGATAATACAGAATCTGTGTGACCACTCATGGTCTTACAGGTACCTGTCTTGACTTCCCATAGTCTCACCGTTTCATCATAACTTCCCGATACGATGAACTCTGAATCACTGGATATAGCCACAGCATTTACAGATCTAGTGTGACCACTCATGGTCTTACAGGTACCTGTCTTGACGTCCCATAGTCTCACCGTATTATCACAACTTCCCGATACGATGAACTCTGAATCACTGGATATAGCCACAGATAATACAGAATCTGTGTGACCACTCATGGTCTTACAGGTACCTGTCTTGACGTCCCATAGTCTCACCGTCTAATCTCCACTGCCCGATACGATGAACTCTGAATCACTGGATATAGTCACAGATAATACAGAATCTGTGTGACCACTCATGGTCTTACAGGTACCTGTCTTGACGTCTCATAGTCTCACTGTATAATCATCACTTCCCGATACGATGAACTCTGAATCACTGGATATAGCCACAGATCATACAGACTCTGTGTGACCACTCATGGTCTTACAGGTACCTGTCTTGACGTCCCATAGTCTCACCGTATTATCATCACTTGCCGATACAATGAACTCTGAATCACTGGATATAGCCACAGATCATACAGAATCTGTGTGACCACTCATGGTCTTACAGGTACCTGTCTTGACGTCCCATAGTCTCACCGTCTGATCATCACTTGCCGATACAATGAACTCTGAATCACTGGATATAGCCACAGATCATACAGAATCTGTGTGACCACTCATGGTCTTACAGGTACCTGTCTTGACGTCCCATAGTCTCACCGTCTAATCTCCACTTCCCGATACGATGAACTCTGAATCACTGGATATAGTCACAGATAATACAGAATCTGTGTGACCACTCATGGTCTTACAGGTACCTGTCTTGACGTCCCATAGTCTCACCGTCTTATCTTAACTTCCCGATACGATGAACTCTGAATCACTGGATATAGCCACAGATAATACAGAATCTGTGTGACCACTCATGGTCTTACAGGTACCTGTCTTGACTTCCCATAGTCTCACCGTTTCATCATAACTTCCCGATACGATGAACTCTGAATCACTGGATATAGCCACAGCATTTACAGATCTAGTGTGACCACTCATGGTCTTACAGGTACCTGTCTTGACGTCCCATAGTCTCACCGTATTATCACAACTTCCCGATACGATGAACTCTGAATCACTGGATATAGCCACAGATAATACAGAATCTGTGTGACCACTCATGGTCTTACAGGTATCTGTCTTGACGTCCCATAGTCTCGCCGTATAATCATGACTGCCCGATACGATGAACTCTGAATCACTGGATATAGTCACAGATCTTACATAATCTGTGTGACCACTCATGGTCTTACAGGTACCTGTCTTGACGTCCCATAGTCTCACCGTCTAATCTCCACTTCCCGATACGATGAACTCTGAATCACTGGATATAGCCACAGATCATACAGACTCTGTGTGACCACTCATGGTCTTACAGGTACCTGTCTTGACGTCCCATAGTCTCACCGTATTATCATCACTTGCCGATACAATGAACTCTGAATCACTGGATATAGCCACAGATCATACAGATCTAGTGTGACCACTCATGGTCTTACAGGTACCTGTCTTGACGTCCCATAGTCTCACCGTATTATCATCACTTGCCGATACAATGAACTCTGAATCACTGGATATAGCCACAGATCATACAGAATCTGTGTGACCACTCATGGTCTTACAGGTACCTGTCTTGACGTCCCATAGTCTCACCGTCTGATCATCACTTCCCGATACAATGAACTCTGAATCACTGGATATAGCCACAGATAATACAGACTCTGTGTGACCACTCATGGTCTTACAGGTACCTGTCTTGACGTCCCATAGTCTCACCGTATTATCATCACTTGCCGATACAATGAACTCTGAATCACTGGATATAGCCACAGATCATACAGATCTAGTGTGACCACTCATGGTCTTACAGGTACCTGTCTTGACGTCCCATAGTCTCACCGTCTGATCATCACTTCACGATACAATGAACTCTGAATCACTGGATATAGCCACAGATCTTACATAATCTGAGACCACTCATGGTCTTACAGGTACCTGTCTTGACGTCCCATAGTCTCACCGTCTTATCTTAACTTCCCGATACAATGAACTCTGAATCACTGGATATAGTCACAGCATTTACAGATCTAGTGTGACCACTCATGGTCTTACAGGTACCTGTCTTGACGTCCCATAGTCTCACAGTTTCATCATAACTTCCCGATACGATGAACTCTGAATCACTGGATATAGCCACAGATAATACAGAATCTGTGTGACCACTCATGGTCTTACAGGTACCTGTCTTGACGTCCCATAGTCTCACCGTCTTATCTTAACTTCCCGATACGATGAACTCTGAATCATTGGAAATAGCCACAGCATATACAGAACTAGTGTGACCACTCATGGAATTATAGGTACCTGTCTTGACTTCCCATAGTCTCACCGTATTATTATAACTTCCGAATACGATGAACTCTGAATCACTGGATATAGCCACAGATAATACAGAATCTGTGTGACCACTCATGGTCTTACAGGTACCTGTCTTGACGTCCCATAGTCTCACCGTTTCATCATAACTTGCCGATACGATGAACTCTGAATCATTGGAAATAGCCACAGCATATACAGAACTAGTGTGACCACTCATGGTCTTACAGGTACCTTTCTTGACGTCCCATAGTCTCACCGTATTATTATAACTTCCGAATACGATGAACTCTGAATCACTGGATATAGCCACAGATAATACAGAATCTGTGTGACCACTCATGGTCTTACAGGTACCTGTCTTGACGTCCCATAGTCTCACCGTATTATCATCACTTGCCGATACGATGAACTCTGAATCACTGGATATAGCCACAGATAATACATAATGTGTGTGACCACTCATGGTCTTACAGGTACCTGTCTTGACGTCCCATAGTCTCACCGTCTTATCATCACTTGCCGATACAATGAACTCTGAATCACTGGATATAGCCACAGATAATACAGAATCTGTGTGACCACTCATGGTCTTACAGGTACCTGTCTTGACGTCCCATAGTCTCACAGTTTCATCATAACTTCCCGATACGATGAACTCTGAATCACTGGATATAGCCACAGATAATACAGAATCTGTGTGACCACTCATGGTCTTACAGGTACCTGTCTTGACGTCCCATAGTCTCACCGTCTTATCATCACTTCCCGATACGATGAACTCTGAATCACTGGATATAGTCACAGATAATACAGAATCTGTGTGACCACTCATGGTCTTACAGGTATCTGTCTTGACGTCCCATAGTCTCGCCGTATAATCATGACTGCCCGATACGATGAACTCTGAATCACTGGATATAGTCACAGCATTTACAGATCTAGTGTGACCACTCATGGTCTTACAGGTACCTGTCTTGACGTCCCATAGTCTCACCGTATTATCAGCACTTCCCGATACGATGAACTCTGAATCACTGGATATAGTCACAGCATTTACAGATCTAGTGTGACCACTCATGGTCTTACAGGTACCTGTCTTGACGTCCCATAGTCTCACCGTCTAATCTCCACTTCCCGATACGATGAACTCTGAATCACTGGATATAGTCACAGCATTTGCAGATCTAGTGTGACCACTCATGGTCTTACAGGTACCTGTCTTGACTTTTCATAGTCTCACCGTCTTATCATCACTTCCCGATACGATGAACTCTGAATCACTGGATATAGCCACAGATAATACAGAATCTGTGTGACCACTCATGGTCTTACAGGTACCTGTCTTGACGTCCCATAGTCTCACCGTTTCATCATAACTTCCCGATACGATGAACTCTGAATCACTGGATATAGCCACAAATAATACAACACTAGTGTGACCACTCATGGTCTTACAGGTACCTGTCTTGACGTCCCATAGTCTCACCGTCTGATCATCACTTCCCGATACAATGAACTCTGAATCACTGGATATAGCCACAAATAATACAACACTAGTGTGACCACTCATGGTCTTACAGGTACCTGTCTTGACGTCCCATAGTCTCACCGTATTATCTACACTGCCCGATACGATGAACTCTGAATCACTGGATATAGTCACAGCATTTACAGATCTAGTGTGACCACTCATGGTCTTACAGGTACCTGTCTTGACGTCTCATAGTCTCACTGTATAATCATCACTTCCCGATACGATGAACTCTGAATCACTGGATATAGCCACAAATAATACAGAATCTGTGTGACCACTCATGGTCTTACAGGTACCTGTCTTGACGTCCCATAGTCTCACCGTATTATCTACACTGCCCGATACGATGAACTCTGAATCACTGGATATAGTCACAGCATTTACAGATCTAGTGTGACCACTCATGGTCTTACAGGTACCTGTCTTGACGTCTCATAGTCTCACAGTATAATCATCACTTCCCGATACGATGAACTCTGAATCACTGGATATAGCCACAGATAATACAGAATCTGTGTGACCACTCATGGTCTTACAGGTATCTGTCTTGACGTCCCATAGTCTCGCCGTATAATCATGACTGCCCGATACGATGAACTCTGAATCACTGGATATAGTCACAGCATTTACAGAACTAGTGTGACCACTCATGGTCTTACAGGTACCTGTCTTGACGTCCCATAGTCTCACCGTCTAATCTCCACTTCCCGATACGATGAACTCTGAATCACTGGATATAGTCACAGATAATACAGAATCTGTGTGACCACTCATGGTCTTACAGGTACCTGTCTTGACTTCCCATAGTCTCACCGTTTCATCATAACTTCCCGATACGATGAACTCTGAATCACTGGATATAGCCACAGCATTTACAGATCTAGTGTGACCACTCATGGTCTTACAGGTACCTGTCTTGACGTCCCATAGTCTCACCGTATTATCACAACTTCCCGATACAATGAACTCTGAATCACTGGATATAGCCACAGATCATACATAACTAGTGTGCCCACTCATGGTCTTACAGGTACCTGTCTTGACTTCCCATAGTCTCACCGTTTCATCATAACTTCCCGATACGATGAACTCTGAATCACTGGATATAGCCACAGCATTTACAGATCTAGTGTGACCACTCATGGTCTTACAGGTACCTGTCTTGACGTCCCATAGTCTCACCGTCTAATCTCCACTGCCCGATACGATGAACTCTGAATCACTGGATATAGTCACAGATAATACAGAATCTGTGTGACCACTCATGGTCTTACAGGTACCTGTCTTGACGTCCCATAGTCTCACCGTTTCATCATAACTTCCCGATACGATGAACTCTGAATCACTGGATATAGCCACAAATAATACAACACTAGTGTGACCACTCATGGTCTTACAGGTACCTTTCTTGACGTCCCATAGTCTCACCGTCTTATCTTAACTTCCCGATACGATGAACTCTGAATCACTGGATATAGCCACAGATAATACAGAATCTGTGTGACCACTCATGGTCTTACAGGTACCTGTCTTGACGTCCCATAGTCTCACCGTTTCATCATAACTTCCCGATACGATGAACTCTGAATCACTGGATATAGCCACAGATCATACATAATCTGTGTGACCACTCATGGTCTTACAGGTACCTGTCTTGACGTCCCATAGTCTCACCGTCTGATCATCACTTCCCGATACAATGAACTCTGAATCACTGGATATAGCCACAGATCTTACATAATCTGTGTGAACACTCATGGTCTTACAGGTACCTGTCTTGACGTCCCATAGTCTCCCCGTCTGATCATCACTTGCCGATACAATGAACTCTGAATCACTGGATATAGCCACAAATAATACAGAATCTGTGTGACCACTCATGGTCTTACAGGTACCTGTCTTGACGTCCCATAGTCTCACCGTCTAATCTCCACTTCCCGATACGATGAACTCTGAATCACTGGATATAGTCACAGATAATACAGAATCTGTGTGACCACTCATGGTCTTACAGGTACCTGTCTTGACTTCCCATAGTCTCACCGTTTCATCATAACTTCCCGATACGATGAACTCTGAATCACTGGATATAGCCACAGCATTTACAGATCTAGTGTGACCACTCATGGTCTTACAGGTACCTGTCTTGACGTCCCATAGTCTCACCGTATAATCATAACTTCCCGATACGATGAACTCTGAATCACTGGATATAGCCACAGATAATACATAACTAGTGTGACCACTCATGGTCTTACAGGTACCTGTCTTGACGTCCCATAGTCTCACCGTCTGATCATCACTTCCCGATACAATGAACTCTGAATCACTGGATATAGCCACAGATAATACATAACTAGTGTGACCACTCATGGTCTTACAGGTACCTGTCTTGACGTCCCATAGTCTCACCGTCTCATCATAACTTCCCGATACGATGAACTCTGAATCACTGGATATAGCCACAGATCATACATAATCTGTGTGACCACTCATGGTCTTACAGGTACCTGTCTTGACGTCCCATAGTCTCACCGTCTCATCTCTACTTCCCGATACGATGAACTCTGAATCACTGGATATAGCCACAGATAATACATAACTAGTGTGACCACTCATGGTCTTACAAGTACCTGTCTTGACGTCCCATAGTCTCACCGTCTCATCTCTACTTCCCGATACGATGAACTCTGAATCACTGGATATAGCCACAGATCTTACATAATGTTTGTGACCACTCATGGTCTTACAGGTACCTGTCTTGACGTCCCATAGTCTCACCGTCTTATCTCAACTTCCCGATACGATGAACTCTGAATCACTGGATATAGCCACAGCATATACAGAATCTGTGTGACCACTCATGGTCTTACAGGTACCTGTCTTGACGTCCCATAGTCTCACCGTCTCATCTCTACTTCCCGATACGATGAACTCTGAATCACTGGATATAGCCACAGATCTTACAGAATCTGTGTGACCACTCATGGTCTTACAGGTACCTGTCTTGACGTCCCATAGTCTCACCGTATTATCTCCACTTCCCGATACGATGAACTCTGAATCACTGGATATAGCCACAGATAATACATAACTAGTGTGACCACTCATGGTCTTACAGGTACCTGTCTTGACGTCCCATAGTCTCACCGTCTCATCTCTACTTCCCGATACGATGAACTCTGAATCACTGGATATAGCCACAGATAATACATAACTAGTGTGACCACTCATGGTCTTACAGGTACCTGTCTTGACGTCCCATAGTCTCACCGTCTCATCATAACTTCCCGATACGATGAACTCTGAATCACTGGATATAGCCACAGCATATACAGAATCTGTGTGACCACTCATGGTCTTACAGGTACCTGTCTTGACGTCCCATAGTCTCACCGTATAATCACTTCCCGATACGATGAACTCTGAATCACTGGATATAGCCACAGATAATACATAACTAGTGTGACCACTCATGGTCTTACAGGTACCTGTCTTGACGTCCCATAGTCTCACCGTCTCATCATCACTTCCCGATACGATGAACTCTGAATCACTGGATATAGCCACAGATAATACCTAATTTGTGTGACCACTCATGGTCTTACAGGTACCTGTCTTGACGTCCCATAGTCTCACCGTATTATCATAACTTCCCGATACGATGAACTCTGAATCACTGGATATAGCCACAGATAATACCTAATTTGTGTGACCACTCATGGTCTTACAGGTACCTGTCTTGACGTCCCATAGTCTCACCGTATTATCTCCACTTCCCGATACGATGAACTCTGAATCACTGGATATAGCCACAGATAATACCTAATTTGTGTGACCACTCATGGTCTTACAGGTACCTGTCTTGACGTCCCATAGTCTCACCGTATTATCTCCACTTCCCGATACGATGAACTCTGAATCACTGGATATAGCCACAGATCTTACAGAATCTGTGTGACCACTCATGGTCTTACAGGTACCTGTCTTGACGTCCCATAGTCTCACCGTCTAATCATCACTTCCCGATACGATGAACTCTGAATCACTGGATATAGCCACAGATCTTACAGAATCTGTGTGACCACTCATGGTCTTACAGGTACCTGTCTTGACGTCCCATAGTCTCACCGTCTAATCATCACTTCCCGATACGATGAACTCTGAATCACTGGATATAGCCACAGCATATACAGAATCTGTGTGACCACTCATGGTCTTACAGGTACCTGTCTTGACGTCCCATAGTCTCACCGTATTATCATAACTTCCCGATACGATGAACTCTGAATCACTGGATATAGCCACAGATCATACAGAATCTGTGTGACCACTCATGGTCTTACAAGTACCTGTCTTGACGTCCCATAGTCTCACCGTCTCATCTCTACTTCCCGATACGATGAACTCTGAATCACTGGATATAGCCACAGCATATACAGAATCTGTGTGACCACTCATGGTCTTACAGGTACCTGTCTTGACGTCCCATAGTCTCACCGTCTCATCTCTACTTCCCGATACGATGAACTCTGAATCACTGGATATAGCCACAGCATATACAGAATCTGTGTGACCACTCATGGTCTTACAGGTACCTGTCTTGACGTCCCATAGTCTCACCGTCTCATCTCTACTTCCCGATACGATGAACTCTGAATCACTGGATATAGCCACAGATAATACATAATCTGTGTGACCACTCATGGTCTTACAGGTACCTGTCTTGACGTCCCATAGTCTCACCGTCTCATCATAACTTCCCGATACGATGAACTCTGAATCACTGGATATAGCCACAGCATATACCTAATTTGTGTGACCACTCATGGTCTTACAGGTACCTGTCTTGACGTCCCATAGTCCCACCGTCTCATCTCTACTTCCCGATACGATGAACTCTGAATCACTGGATATAGCCACAGATCTTAATTAATGTTTGTGACCACTCATGGTCTTACAGGTACCTGTCTTGACGTCCCATAGTCTCACCGTCTTATCTCAACTTCCCGATACGATGAACTCTGAATCACTGGATATAGCCACAGCATATACAGAATCTGTGTGACCACTCATGGTCTTACAGGTACCTGTCTTGACGTCCCATAGTCTCACCGTCTCATCTCTACTTCCCGATACGATGAACTCTGAATCACTGGATATAGCCACAGATCTTACAGAATCTGTGTGACCACTCATGGTCTTACAGGTACCTGTCTTGACGTCCCATAGTCTCACCGTATTATCTCCACTTCCCGATACGATGAACTCTGAATCACTGGATATAGCCACAGATAATACATAACTAGTGTGACCACTCATGGTCTTACAGGTACCTGTCTTGACGTCCCATAGTCTCACCGTCTCATCTCTACTTCCCGATACGATGAACTCTGAATCACTGGATATAGCCACAGATAATACATAACTAGTGTGACCACTCATGGTCTTACAGGTACCTGTCTTGACGTCCCATAGTCTCACCGTCTCATCATAACTTCCCGATACGATGAACTCTGAATCACTGGATATAGCCACAGCATATACAGAATCTGTGTGACCACTCATGGTCTTACAGGTACCTGTCTTGACGTCCCATAGTCTCACCGTATAATCACTTCCCGATACGATGAACTCTGAATCACTGGATATAGCCACAGATAATACATAACTAGTGTGACCACTCATGGTCTTACAGGTACCTGTCTTGACGTCCCATAGTCTCACCGTCTCATCATCACTTCCCGATACGATGAACTCTGAATCACTGGATATAGCCACAGATAATACCTAATTTGTGTGACCACTCATGGTCTTACAGGTACCTGTCTTGACGTCCCATAGTCTCACCGTATTATCATAACTTCCCGATACGATGAACTCTGAATCACTGGATATAGCCACAGATAATACATAACTAGTGTGACCACTCATGGTCTTACAGGTACCTGTCTTGACGTCCCATAGTCTCACCGTATTATCTCCACTTCCCGATACGATGAACTCTGAATCACTGGATTTAGCCACAGATAATACCTAATTTGTGTGACCACTCATGGTCTTACAGGTACCTGTCTTGACGTCCCATAGTCTCACCGTATTATCTCCACTTCCCGATACGATGAACTCTGAATCACTGGATATAGCCACAGATCTTACAGAATCTGTGTGACCACTCATGGTCTTACAGGTACCTGTCTTGACGTCCCATAGTCTCACCGTATTATCTCCACTTCCCGATACGATGAACTCTGAATCACTGGATATAGCCACAGATCTTACAGAATCTGTGTGACCACTCATGGTCTTACAGGTACCTGTCTTGACGTCCCATAGTCTCACCGTCTAATCATCACTTCCCGATACGATGAACTCTGAATCACTGGATATAGCCACAGATAATACATAACTAGTATGACCACTCATGGTCTTACAGGTACCTGTCTTGACGTCCCATAGTCTCACCGTATAATCATAACTTCCCGATACGATGAACTCTGAATCACTGGATATAGCCACAGATCATACATAATGTTTGTGACCACTCATGGTCTTACAGGTACCTGTCTTGACGTCCCATAGTCTCACCGTCTCATCTCTACTTCCCGATACGATGAACTCTGAATCACTGGATATAGCCACAGCATATACATAATGTTTGTGACCACTCATGGTCTTACAGGTACCTGTCTTGACGTCCCATAGTCTCACCGTATTATCATAACTTCCCGATACGATGAACTCTGAATCACTGGATATAGCCACAGATCATACAGAATCTGTGTGACCACTCATGGTCTTACAAGTACCTGTCTTGACGTCCCATAGTCTCACCGTCTCATCTCTACTTCCCGATACGATGAACTCTGAATCACTGGATATAGCCACAGCATATACAGAATCTGTGTGACCACTCATGGTCTTACAGGTACCTGTCTTGACGTCCCATAGTCTCACCGTCTCATCTCTACTTCCCGATACGATGAACTCTGAATCACTGGATATAGCCACAGATAATACATAACTAGTATGACCACTCATGGTCTTACAGGTACCTGTCTTGACGTCCCATAGTCTCACCGTATTATCATAACTTCCCGATACGATGAACTCTGAATCACTGGATATAGCCACAGCATATACATAATCTGTGTGACCACTCATGGTCTTACAGGTACCTGTCTTGACGTCCCATAGTCTCACCGTCTCATCTCTACTTCCCGATACGATGAACTCTGAATCACTGGATATAGCCACAGATAATACATAACAAGTGTGACCACTCATGGTCTTACAGGTACCTGTCTTGACGTCCCATAGTCTCACCGTCTCATCATAACTTCCCGATACGATGAACTCTGAATCACTGGATATAGCCACAGATAATACATAATCTGTGTGACCACTCATGGTCTTACAGGTACCTGTCTTGACGTCCCATAGTCTCACCGTCTCATCTCTACTTCCCGATACGATGAACTCTGAATCACTGGATATAGCCACAGCATATACAGAATCTGTGTGACCACTCATGGTCTTACAGGTACCTGTCTTGACGTCCCATAGTCTCACCGTATAATCACTTCCCGATACGATGAACTCTGAATCACTGGATATAGCCACAGCATATACATAATGTGTGTGACCACTCATGGTCTTACAGGTACCTGTCTTGACGTCCCATAGTCTCACCGTCTCATCTCTACTTCCCGATACGATGAACTCTGAATCACTGGATATAGCCACAGATCATACATAATGTTTGTGACCACTCATGGTCTTACAGGTACCTGTCTTGACGTCCCATAGTCTCACCGTCTCATCTCTACTTCCCGATACGATGAACTCTGAATCACTGGATATAGCCACAGATAATACATAACTAGTGTGACCACTCATGGTCTTACAGGTACCTGTCTTGACGTCCCATAGTCTCACCGTCTCATCATAACTTCCCGATACGATGAACTCTGAATCACTGGATATAGCCACAGCATATACAGAATCTGTGTGACCACTCATGGTCTTACAGGTACCTGTCTTGACGTCCCATAGTCTCACCGTATAATCACTTCCCGATACGATGAACTCTGAATCACTGGATATAGCCACAGATAATACATAACTAGTGTGACCACTCATGGTCTTACAGGTACCTGTCTTGACGTCCCATAGTCTCACCGTCTCATCTCTACTTCCCGATACGATGAACTCTGAATCACTGGATATAGCCACAGATAATACATAACTAGTGTGACCACTCATGGTCTTACAGGTACCTGTCTTGACGTCCCATAGTCTCACCGTCTCATCTCTACTTCCCGATACGATGAACTCTGAATCACTGGATATAGCCACAGATAATACATAACTAGTGTGACCACTCATGGTCTTACAGGTACCTGTCTTGACGTCCCATAGTCTCACCGTCTCATCATAACTTCCCGATACGATGAACTCTGAATCACTGGATATAGCCACAGCATATACAGAATCTGTGTGACCACTCATGGTCTTACAGGTACCTGTCTTGACGTCCCATAGTCTCACCGTATAATCACTTCCCGATACGATGAACTCTGAATCACTGGATATAGCCACAGATAATACATAACTAGTGTGACCACTCATGGTCTTACAGGTACCTGTCTTGACGTCCCATAGTCTCACCGTCTCATCTCTACTTCCCGATACGATGAACTCTGAATCACTGGATATAGCCACAGATAATACCTAATTTGTGTGACCACTCATGGTCTTACAGGTACCTGTCTTGACGTCCCATAGTCTCACCGTATTATCTCCACTTCCCGATACGATGAACTCTGAATCACTGGATATAGCCACAGATAATACCTAATTTGTGTGACCACTCATGGTCTTACAGGTACCTGTCTTGACGTCCCATAGTCTCACCGTATTATCTCCACTTCCCGATACGATGAACTCTGAATCACTGGATATAGCCACAGATAATACATAACTAGTGTGACCACTCATGGTCTTACAGGTACCTGTCTTGACGTCCCATAGTCTCACCGTCTCATCTCTACTTCCCGATACGATGAACTCTGAATCACTGGATATAGCCACAGCATATACAGAATCTGTGTGACCACTCATGGTCTTACAGGTACCTGTCTTGACGTCCCATAGTCTCACCGTCTCATCTCTACTTCACGATACGATGAACTCTGAATCACTGGATATAGCCACAGATCATACATAACTAGTGTGACCACTCATGGTCTTACAGGTACCTGTCTTGACGTCCCATAGTCTCACCGTCTCATCATAACTTCCCGATACGATGAACTCTGAATCACTGGATATAGCCACAGCATATACAGAATCTGTGTGACCACTCATGGTCTTACAGGTACCTGTCTTGACGTCCCATAGTCTCACCGTCTCATCTCTACTTCCCGATACGATGAACTCTGAATCACTGGATATAGCCACAGCATATACATAATGTTTGTGACCACTCATGGTCTTACAGGTACCTGTCTTGACGTCCCATAGTCTCACCGTCTCATCTCTACTTCCCGATACGATGAACTCTGAATCACTGGATATAGCCACAGCATATACAGAATCTGTGTGACCACTCATGGTCTTACAGGTACCTGTCTTGACGTCCCATAGTCTCACCGTATTATCTCTACTTCCCGATACGATGAACTCTGAATCACTGGATATACCTCAGATAATACATAACTAGTGTGACCACTCATGGTCTTACAGGTACCTGTCTTGACGTCCCATAGTCTCACCGTCTCATCTCTACTTCCCGATACGATGAACTCTGAATCACTGGATATAGCCACAGATAATACAGAATCTGTGTGACCACTCATGGTCTTACAGGTACCTGTCTTGACGTCCCATAGTCTCACCGTCTCATCTCTACTTCCCGATACGATGAACTCTGAATCACTGGATATAGCCACAGCATATACAGAATCTGTGTGACCACTCATGGTCTTACAGGTACCTGTCTTGACGTCCCATAGTCTCACCGTCTTATCTCAACTTCCCGATACGATGAACTCTGAATCACTGGATATACCTCAGATAATACATAACTAGTGTGACCACTCATGGTCTTACAGGTACCTGTCTTGACGTCCCATAGTCTCACCGTCTCATCTCTACTTCCCGATACGATGAACTCTGAATCACTGGATATAGCCACAGCATATACAGAATCTGTGTGACCACTCATGGTCTTACAGGTACCTGTCTTGACGTCCCATAGTCTCACCGTATTATCATAACTTCCCGATACGATGAACTCTGAATCACTGGATATAGCCACAGATAATACATAACTAGTATGACCACTCATGGTCTTACAAGTACCTGTCTTGACGTCCCATAGTCTCACCGTATTATCTCCACTTCCCGATACGATGAACTCTGAATCACTGGATATAGCCACAGATCATACATAATGTTTGTGACCACTCATGGTCTTACAGGTACCTGTCTTGACGTCCCATAGTCTCACCGTATTATCATAACTTCCCGATACGATGAACTCTGAATCACTGGATATAGCCACAGATAATACATAACTAGTGTGACCACTCATGGTCTTACAGGTACCTGTCTTGACGTCCCATAGTCTCACCGTCTCATCATAACTTCCCGATACGATGAACTCTGAATCACTGGATATAGCCACAGATAATACATAACTAGTGTGACCACTCATGGTCTTACAGGTACCTGTCTTGACGTCCCATAGTCTCACCGTCTCATCATAACTTCCCGATACGATGAACTCTGAATCACTGGATATAGCCACAGCATATACAGAATCTGTGTGACCACTCATGGTCTTACAGGTACCTGTCTTGACGTCCCATAGTCTCACCGTCTCATCTCTACTTCCCGATACGATGAACTCTGAATCACTGGATATAGCCACAGATAATACATAACTAGTGTGACCACTCATGGTCTTACAGGTACCTGTCTTGACGTCCCATAGTCTCACCGTATAATCACTTCCCGATACGATGAACTCTGAATCACTGGATATAGCCACAGCATATACAGAATCTGTGTGACCACTCATGGTCTTACAGGTACCTGTCTTGACGTCCCATAGTCTCACCGTCTCATCTCTACTTCCCGATACGATGAACTCTGAATCACTGGATATAGCCACAGCATATACATAATGTTTGTGACCACTCATGGTCTTACAGGTACCTGTCTTGACGTCCCATAGTCTCACCGTCTCATCTCTACTTCCCGATACGATGAACTCTGAATCACTGGATATAGCCACAGATCTTACAGAATCTGTGTGACCACTCATGGTCTTACAGGTACCTGTCTTGACGTCCCATAGTCTCACCGTATTATCTCCACTTCCCGATACGATGAACTCTGAATCACTGGATATAGCCACAGCATATACAGAATCTGTGTGACCACTCATGGTCTTACAGGTACCTGTCTTGACGTCCCATAGTCTCACCGTCTCATCTCTACTTCCCGATACGATGAACTCTGAATCACTGGATATAGCCACAGATAATACATAACTAGTGTGACCACTCATGGTCTTACAGGTACCTGTCTTGACGTCCCATAGTCTCACCGTCTCATCATAACTTCCCGATACGATGAACTCTGAATCACTGGATATAGCCACAGATAATACATAACTAGTATGACCACTCATGGTCTTACAGGTACCTGTCTTGACGTCCCATAGTCTCACCGTCTCATCTCTACTTCCCGATACGATGAACTCTGAATCACTGGATATAGCCACAGCATATACAGAATCTGTGTGACCACTCATGGTCTTACAGGTACCTGTCTTGACGTCCCATAGTCTCACCGTATAATCACTTCCCGATACGATGAACTCTGAATCACTGGATATAGCCACAGATAATACATAACTAGTGTGACCACTCATGGTCTTACAGGTACCTGTCTTGACGTCCCATAGTCTCACCGTCTCATCTCCACTTCCCGATACGATGAACTCTGAATCACTGGATATAGCCACAGATAATACATAACTAGTGTGACCACTCATGGTCTTACAGGTACCTGTCTTGACGTCCCATAGTCTCACCGTATAATCATAACTTCCCGATACGATGAACTCTGAATCACTGGATATAGCCACAGATCATACATAATGTTTGTGACCACTCATGGTCTTACAGGTACCTGTCTTGACGTCCCATAGTCTCACCGTATTATCTCCACTTCCCGATACGATGAACTCTGAATCACTGGATATAGCCACAGATAATACATAACTAGTGTGACCACTCATGGTCTTACAGGTACCTGTCTTGACGTCCCATAGTCTCACCGTATTATCATAACTTCCCGATACGATGAACTCTGAATCACTGGATATAGCCACAGATAATACATAACTAGTGTGACCACTCATGGTCTTACAGGTACCTGTCTTGACGTCCCATAGTCTCACCGTCTCATCTCTACTTCCCGATACGATGAACTCTGAATCACTGGATATAGCCACAGATAATACATAACTAGTGTGACCACTCATGGTCTTACAGGTACCTGTCTTGACGTCCCATAGTCTCACCGTCTCATCATAACTTCCCGATACGATGAACTCTGAATCACTGGATATAGCCACAGCATATACCTAATTTGTGTGACCACTCATGGTCTTACAGGTACCTGTCTTGACGTCCCATAGTCCCACCGTCTCATCTCTACTTCCCGATACGATGAACTCTGAATCACTGGATATAGCCACAGCATATACAGAATCTGTGTGACCACTCATGGTCTTACAGGTACCTGTCTTGACGTCCCATAGTCTCACCGTATAATCATAACTTCCCGATACGATGAACTCTGAATCACTGGATATAGCCACAGATCATACATAATGTTTGTGACCACTCATGGTCTTACAGGTACCTGTCTTGACGTCCCATAGTCTCACCGTATTATCTCCACTTCCCGATACGATGAACTCTGAATCACTGGATATAGCCACAGATAATACATAACTAGTGTGACCACTCATGGTCTTACAGGTACCTGTCTTGACGTCCCATAGTCTCACCGTCTCATCTCTACTTCCCGATACGATGAACTCTGAATCACTGGATATAGCCACAGATAATACATAACTAGTGTGACCACTCATGGTCTTACAGGTACCTGTCTTGACGTCCCATAGTCTCACCGTCTCATCATAACTTCCCGATACGATGAACTCTGAATCACTGGATATAGCCACAGCATATACAGAATCTGTGTGACCACTCATGGTCTTACAGGTACCTGTCTTGACGTCCCATAGTCTCACCGTATTATCTCTACTTCCCGATACGATGAACTCTGAATCACTGGATATAGCCACAGCATATACAGAATCTGTGTGACCACTCATGGTCTTACAGGTACCTGTCTTGACGTCCCATAGTCTCACCGTATAATCACTTCCCGATACGATGAACTCTGAATCACTGGATATAGCCACAGATAATACATAACTAGTGTGACCACTCATGGTCTTACAGGTACCTGTCTTGACGTCCCATAGTCTCACCGTCTCATCTCTACTTCCCGATACGATGAACTCTGAATCACTGGATATAGCCACAGATAATACCTAATTTGTGTGACCACTCATGGTCTTACAGGTACCTGTCTTGACGTCCCATAGTCTCACCGTCTTATCTCAACTTCCCGATACGATGAACTCTGAATCACTGGATATAGCCACAGCATATACAGAATCTGTGTGACCACTCATGGTCTTACAGGTACCTGTCTTGACGTCCCATAGTCTCACCGTCTCATCTCTACTTCCCGATACGATGAACTCTGAATCACTGGATATAGCCACAGCACATACATAATGTTTGTGACCACTCATGGTCTTACAGGTACCTGTCTTGACGTCCCATAGTCTCACCGTCTCATCTCTACTTCCCGATACGATGAACTCTGAATCACTGGATATAGCCACAGATAATACATAACTAGTATGACCACTCATGGTCTTACAAGTACCTGTCTTGACGTCCCATAGTCTCACCGTATTATCTCCACTTCCCGATACGATGAACTCTGAATCACTGGATATAGCCACAGATCATACCTAATTTGTGTGACCACTCATGGTCTTACAGGTACCTGTCTTGACGTCCCATAGTCTCACCGTATTATCATAACTTCCCGATACGATGAACTCTGAATCACTGGATATAGCCACAGATAATACATAACTAGTGTGACCACTCATGGTCTTACAGGTACCTGTCTTGACGTCCCATAGTCTCACCGTCTCATCATAACTTCCCGATACGATGAACTCTGAATCACTGGATATAGCCACAGCATATACCTAATTTGTGTGACCACTCATGGTCTTACAGGTACCTGTCTTGACGTCCCATAGTCTCACCGTCTCATCATAACTTCCCGATACGATGAACTCTGAATCACTGGATATAGCCACAGCATATACCTAATTTGTGTGACCACTCATGGTCTTACAGGTACCTGTCTTGACGTCCCATAGTCCCACCGTCTCATCTCTACTTCCCGATACGATGAACTCTGAATCACTGGATATAGCCACAGCATATACAGAATCTGTGTGACCACTCATGGTCTTACAGGTACCTGTCTTGACGTCCCATAGTCTCACCGTATAATCATAACTTCCCGATACGATGAACTCTGAATCACTGGATATAGCCACAGATCATACATAATGTTTGTGACCACTCATGGTCTTACAGGTACCTGTCTTGACGTCCCATAGTCTCACCGTATTATCTCCACTTCCCGATACGATGAACTCTGAATCACTGGATATAGCCACAGATAATACATAACTAGTGTGACCACTCATGGTCTTACAGGTACCTGTCTTGACGTCCCATAGTCTCACCGTCTCATCTCTACTTCCCGATACGATGAACTCTGAATCACTGGATATAGCCACAGATAATACATAACTAGTGTGACCACTCATGGTCTTACAGGTACCTGTCTTGACGTCCCATAGTCTCACCGTCTCATCATAACTTCCCGATACGATGAACTCTGAATCACTGGATATAGCCACAGCATATACAGAATCTGTGTGACCACTCATGGTCTTACAGGTACCTGTCTTGACGTCCCATAGTCTCACCGTCTCATCATAACTTCCCGATACGATGAACTCTGAATCACTGGATATAGCCACAGCATATACAGAATCTGTGTGACCACTCATGGTCTTACAGGTACCTGTCTTGACGTCCCATAGTCTCACCGTATTATCTCTACTTCCCGATACGATGAACTCTGAATCACTGGATATAGCCACAGCATATACAGAATCTGTGTGACCACTCATGGTCTTACAGGTACCTGTCTTGACGTCCCATAGTCTCACCGTATTATCTCTACTTCCCGATACGATGAACTCTGAATCACTGGATATAGCCACAGCATATACAGAATCTGTGTGACCACTCATGGTCTTACAGGTACCTGTCTTGACGTCCCATAGTCTCACCGTATAATCACTTCCCGATACGATGAACTCTGAATCACTGGATATAGCCACAGATAATACATAACTAGTGTGACCACTCATGGTCTTACAGGTACCTGTCTTGACGTCCCATAGTCTCACCGTCTCATCTCTACTTCCCGATACGATGAACTCTGAATCACTGGATATAGCCACAGATAATACATAATGTTTGTGACCACTCATGGTCTTACAGGTACCTGTCTTGACGTCCCATAGTCTCACCGTATAATCATAACTTCCCGATACGATGAACTCTGAATCACTGGATATAGCCACAGCATATACAGAATCTGTGTGACCACTCATGGTCTTACAGGTACCTGTCTTGACGTCCCATAGTCTCACCGTCTCATCTCTACTTCCCGATACGATGAACTCTGAATCACTGGATATAGCCACAGATAATACATAATCTGTGTGACCACTCATGGTCTTACAGGTACCTGTCTTGACGTCCCATAGTCTCACCGTCTCATCATAACTTCCCGATACGATGAACTCTGAATCACTGGATATAGCCACAGCATATACCTAATTTGTGTGACCACTCATGGTCTTACAGGTACCTGTCTTGACGTCCCATAGTCCCACCGTCTCATCTCTACTTCCCGATACGATGAACTCTGAATCACTGGATATAGCCACAGCATATACAGAATCTGTGTGACCACTCATGGTCTTACAGGTACCTGTCTTGACGTCCCATAGTCTCACCGTATAATCATAACTTCCCGATACGATGAACTCTGAATCACTGGATATAGCCACAGATCATACATAATGTTTGTGACCACTCATGGTCTTACAGGTACCTGTCTTGACGTCCCATAGTCTCACCGTATTATCTCCACTTCCCGATACGATGAACTCTGAATCACTGGATATAGCCACAGATAATACATAACTAGTGTGACCACTCATGGTCTTACAGGTACCTGTCTTGACGTCCCATAGTCTCACCGTCTCATCTCTACTTCCCGATACGATGAACTCTGAATCACTGGATATAGCCACAGATAATACATAACTAGTGTGACCACTCATGGTCTTACAGGTACCTGTCTTGACGTCCCATAGTCTCACCGTCTCATCATAACTTCCCGATACGATGAACTCTGAATCACTGGATATAGCCACAGCATATACAGAATCTGTGTGACCACTCATGGTCTTACAGGTACCTGTCTTGACGTCCCATAGTCTCACCGTATTATCTCTACTTCCCGATACGATGAACTCTGAATCACTGGATATAGCCACAGCATATACAGAATCTGTGTGACCACTCATGGTCTTACAGGTACCTGTCTTGACGTCCCATAGTCTCACCGTATAATCACTTCCCGATACGATGAACTCTGAATCACTGGATATAGCCACAGATAATACATAACTAGTGTGACCACTCATGGTCTTACAGGTACCTGTCTTGACGTCCCATAGTCTCACCGTCTCATCTCTACTTCCCGATACGATGAACTCTGAATCACTGGATATAGCCACAGATAATACCTAATTTGTGTGACCACTCATGGTCTTACAGGTACCTGTCTTGACGTCCCATAGTCTCACCGTCTTATCTCAACTTCCCGATACGATGAACTCTGAATCACTGGATATAGCCACAGCATATACAGAATCTGTGTGACCACTCATGGTCTTACAGGTACCTGTCTTGACGTCCCATAGTCTCACCGTCTCATCTCTACTTCCCGATACGATGAACTCTGAATCACTGGATATAGCCACAGCATATACAGAATCTGTGTGACCACTCATGGTCTTACAGGTACCTGTCTTGACGTCCCATAGTCTCACCGTCTCATCTCTACTTCCCGATACGATGAACTCTGAATCACTGGATATAGCCACAGATAATACATAACTAGTATGACCACTCATGGTCTTACAAGTACCTGTCTTGACGTCCCATAGTCTCACCGTCTCATCTCTACTTCCCGATACGATGAACTCTGAATCACTGGATATAGCCACAGCATATACAGAATCTGTGTGACCACTCATGGTCTTACAGGTACCTGTCTTGACGTCCCATAGTCTCACCGTCTTATCTACACTTCCCGATACGATGAACTCTGAATCACTGGATATAGCCACAGCATATACATAACTAGTGTGACCACTCATGGTCTTACAGGTACCTGTCTTGACGTCCCATAGTCTCACCGTATTATCTCTACTTCCCGATACGATGAACTCTGAATCACTGGATATAGCCACAGCATATACAGAATCTGTGTGACCACTCATGGTCTTACAAGTACCTGTCTTGACGTCCCATAGTCTCACCGTATTATCTCCACTTCCCGATACGATGAACTCTGAATCACTGGATATAGCCACAGATCATACATAATGTTTGTGACCACTCATGGTCTTACAGGTACCTGTCTTGACGTCCCATAGTCTCACCGTCTCATCATAACTTCCCGATACGATGAACTCTGAATCACTGGATATAGCCACAGCATATACATAACTAGTGTGACCACTCATGGTCTTACAGGTACCTGTCTTGACGTCCCATAGTCTCACCGTCTCATCATAACTTCCCGATACGATGAACTCTGAATCACTGGATATAGCCACAGATAATACATAACTAGTATGACCACTCATGGTCTTACAAGTACCTGTCTTGACGTCCCATAGTCTCACCGTCTCATCTCTACTTCCCGATACGATGAACTCTGAATCACTGGATATAGCCACAGCATATACAGAATCTGTGTGACCACTCATGGTCTTACAGGTACCTGTCTTGACGTCCCATAGTCTCACCGTCTTATCTACACTTCCCGATACGATGAACTCTGAATCACTGGATATAGCCACAGCATATACATAACTAGTGTGACCACTCATGGTCTTACAGGTACCTGTCTTGACGTCCCATAGTCTCACCGTATTATCTCTACTTCCCGATACGATGAACTCTGAATCACTGGATATAGCCACAGCATATACAGAATCTGTGTGACCACTCATGGTCTTACAGGTACCTGTCTTGACGTCCCATAGTCTCACCGTCTAATCTACACTTCCCGATACGATGAACTCTGAATCACTGGATATAGCCACAGCATATACAGAATCTGTGTGACCACTCATGGTCTTACAGGTACCTGTCTTGACGTCCCATAGTCTCACCGTCTCATCTCTACTTCCCGATACGATGAACTCTGAATCACTGGATATAGCCACAGCATATACAGAATCTGTGTGACCACTCATGGTCTTACAGGTACCTGTCTTGACGTCCCATAGTCTCACCGTCTCATCTCTACTTCCCGATACGATGAACTCTGAATCACTGGATATAGCCACAGATAATACATAACTAGTATGACCACTCATGGTCTTACAAGTACCTGTCTTGACGTCCCATAGTCTCACCGTCTCATCTCTACTTCCCGATACGATGAACTCTGAATCACTGGATATAGCCACAGCATATACAGAATCTGTGTGACCACTCATGGTCTTACAGGTACCTGTCTTGACGTCCCATAGTCTCACCGTCTTATCTACACTTCCCGATACGATGAACTCTGAATCACTGGATATAGCCACAGCATATACATAACTAGTGTGACCACTCATGGTCTTACAGGTACCTGTCTTGACGTCCCATAGTCTCACCGTATTATCTCTACTTCCCGATACGATGAACTCTGAATCACTGGATATAGCCACAGCATATACAGAATCTGTGTGACCACTCATGGTCTTACAAGTACCTGTCTTGACGTCCCATAGTCTCACCGTATTATCTCCACTTCCCGATACGATGAACTCTGAATCACTGGATATAGCCACAGATCATACATAATGTTTGTGACCACTCATGGTCTTACAGGTACCTGTCTTGACGTCCCATAGTCTCACCGTCTCATCATAACTTCCGATACGATGAACTCTGAATCACTGGATATAGCCACAGCATATACAGAATCTGTGTGACCACTCATGGTCTTACAGGTACCTGTCTTGACGTCCCATAGTCTCACCGTCTCATCTCTACTTCCCGATACGATGAACTCTGAATCACTGGATATAGCCACAGATAATACATAACTAGTGTGACCACTCATGGTCTTACAGGTACCTGTCTTGACGTCCCATAGTCTCACCGTCTCATCTCTACTTCCCGATACGATGAACTCTGAATCACTGGATATAGCCACAGCATATACATAACTAGTGTGACCACTCATGGTCTTACAGGTACCTGTCTTGACGTCCCATAGTCTCACCGTCTTATCTCTACTTCCCGATACGATGAACTCTGAATCACTGGATATAGCCACAGCATATACATAATGTGTGTGACCACTCATGGTCTTACAGGTACCTGTCTTGACGTCCCATAGTCTCACCGTCTCATCTCTACTTCCCGATACGATGAACTCTGAATCACTGGATATAGCCACAGATCATACATAATGTTTGTGACCACTCATGGTCTTACAGGTACCTGTCTTGACGTCCCATAGTCTCACCATATTATCATAACTTCCCGATACGATGAACTCTGAATCACTGGATATAGCCACAGATAATACATAACTAGTGTGACCACTCATGGTCTTACAGGTACCTGTCTTGACGTCCCATAGTCTCACCGTCTCATCTCTACTTCCCGATACGATGAACTCTGAATCACTGGATATAGCCACAGCATATACAGAATCTGTGTGACCACTCATGGTCTTACAGGTACCTGTCTTGACGTCCCATAGTCTCACCGTCTCATCTCTACTTCCCGATACGATGAACTCTGAATCACTGGATATAGCCACAGCATATACATAACTAGTGTGACCACTCATGGTCTTACAGGTACCTGTCTTGACGTCCCATAGTCTCACCGTATTATCTCTACTTCCCGATACGATGAACTCTGAATCACTGGATATAGCCACAGCATATACAGAATCTGTGTGACCACTCATGGTCTTACAAGTACCTGTCTTGACGTCCCATAGTCTCACCGTATTATCTCCACTTCCCGATACGATGAACTCTGAATCACTGGATATAGCCACAGATCATACATAATGTTTGTGACCACTCATGGTCTTACAGGTACCTGTCTTGACGTCCCATAGTCTCACCGTATTATCTCTACTTCCCGATACGATGAACTCTGAATCACTGGATATAGCCACAGCATATACAGAATCTGTGTGACCACTCATGGTCTTACAAGTACCTGTCTTGACGTCCCATAGTCTCACCGTATTATCTCCACTTCCCGATACGATGAACTCTGAATCACTGGATATAGCCACAGATCATACATAATGTTTGTGACCACTCATGGTCTTACAGGTACCTGTCTTGACGTCCCATAGTCTCACCGTCTCATCATAACTTCCCGATACGATGAACTCTGAATCACTGGATATAGCCACAGCATATACATAACTAGTGTGACCACTCATGGTCTTACAGGTACCTGTCTTGACGTCCCATAGTCTCACCATATTATCATAACTTCCCGATACGATGAACTCTGAATCACTGGATATAGCCACAGATAATACATAACTAGTGTGACCACTCATGGTCTTACAGGTACCTGTCTTGACGTCCCAAAGTCTCACCGTCTCATCTCTACTTCCCGATACGATGAACTCTGAATCACTGGATATAGCCACAGCATATACAGAATCTGTGTGACCACTCATGGTCTTACAGGTACCTGTCTTGACGTCCCATAGTCTCACCGTATTATCATAACTTCCCGAT